>CAUYON010109382.1:0-29451 GCA_963573935.1 Arctocebus calabarensis
CCCAGGCCCGCCAAACAACAATGGCAACCAAAAAATGGCCGGGCGTTCTGGCGGGCTCCTGTAGTCCCAGCTACTTGGAAGGCGGAGGCAAGAGATTCGCTTGAGCCCAGGAATTGGAGGTTGCTGTGAGCTGTGATGCCACAGCACTCTATCCAGGGTGACAGCTTGAGGCTCTGTCTCAAAAAAAAAAAAAAAAAAAAAAGAATCAATATGCAGGAAATGCATTCACACACACATGTAATTTCTTAACTATACCTCTAATTTTGGAAAGATGGGGAGGAAGAATTCATTATGAGAAAGAAAATATTACTATTGGGTGATAAAGCAGAAACAGAATTATTTATTTCCTTTTCTATCAATTCTCTTATCCACTCATGCTATATCTGTCTTAAAAGTTCATTTTGCCCTTGTAACTTTCCCCTGGGGTCCTGGCTTTCAGTCGAGGAACATATTGTAAAGAGAAGTTAGCTTTAGGACCCCCAGACTTCTTGTCTTAGCTTGGGTTGTAGATACAGTTCAGATTTTGTCCCCTCTAAACCCAAGGTTGAAATATGATCCCCAGTATTGGAGGGGGTGCCTAGTGGGAGGTGTTTGGGCCATGGGGTGGATTCCCCATGAATGGTGTGGTGCCCTCACATTGTAATGGGTGAGTTCTCACTCTATTCACCACAGATGTGGTGGTTTGAGAGAGTCGGGCACCTCTCCTTGGTCTCTTTCTCCCCAGGTGACACACCTGCTCTCTTTCACCTTCTGCCATGATTGGAAACTTCCTCACCAGGAGCAGATGCTGGTGCCAAGCTTCTTGCATAGCCTGCAGAATCATGAGCCAAATACACTTCTTTTCTTTATAAATCACCCAAGCTCAGATATCTCCTTTAACAACACAAAATTGATGAAGACAGCTGCCATAACAAAATACTACCGATTGGATGGCTTAAATAACAGTTGTTTTCCTAATAGTTCTAAAGGCTGAGAAGTCCAAGATCAGAGCTCCATCTGACAGGGTGGCCTTTGTAAGAGGAATACAGCTCTGGGGAGCCCTAACAGAATATAGGAAGGTCCTTGTATGGGTAGCTTCTCACTGTATCATCAGATGGCAGAGGGAGAGGAAAGTCTAGTTTCTCTTTCTCTTCTTATAAGAGCCCTAATGTAAATGTCTTAACACAATAACTAAGAAAATGCTGTGAAGGCTATGTTAACCAGTTTGATGAAAACATTTCAAATTGTATATAAAACCAGCACATTATATCCCATGATTGCATTAATATACACAGCTATGATTTGATTAAAAAAAAAAAAAAAAAAGAGCCCTAATCTTCTCATGGAGACTCAAACCTCATGACCTCATCTAAGTCTAATTGAAAGTTATAGCTCCACCTTCCAATACCATTATTTTGAAGGTTGGGGCATAGGAACATATAAATTTGGGGGAGGCACAGACATTCTTCTTATAACACTCCAGATACCCAGGAGTAATTCAGCCACAAGACACAACTTTCTCTTCCACTGACACCTCTTAAAGCCCTAATGTATTATTACCCTCTCCATGTTGGACATTCTGCAGCTGCTCTGAAAATACACTCTCTTTCCTTCTCTACCTTGTTCTGTGCCTTAGGGGCCACATCTAGAGTGCTCCTGCCCCTTTGTCCTGTTGCTGGGTTTGGCCAATTAAGGGCCTTGCCAAAGATCAGAGGGTGGAAAAAGAACAAATCTTTATTGTTTTATTCTCCTAGCCCCCTCCCCCAGAAGCTGTATTCCTCTTACAAAGGCCACATGTCAGGTGGCTTCTGGGTCACAAGCCCTTGCCTCACTTTTCGGGCCTTTGGCTGGTAATAGCCCCTCCTCCCCACTGCTACTGATGTTTCTTCACCTTCCCCATCCCACAACCTTGAACGTAGTCCCTCCTTACACTTCCCTGCCTGACATCACACGTTTCCTTCCAGGACCTTGACTACAAACAAATTCTCTGTCTCCCTTTTCCATCTTACCCAATATCCCCATCTATTTGCCTAATTTCTCATGAACCTGGGCCCCAGAGGGGGAAGGGTAGGCGCCAAGCCACCAGCAAAGGCTGAGGGCAGGAATCCTGTGTACTGCCTCATAAACGAGTGACAAATCCAAGTCACACAATAAACACAGACCTATATATGGATGGACATTCAGACTTAAGAACTGACCATATTTGGCTTGAAATGATGAAAATCCTACCCAGAGTTAAAGCATTACTTATCAGCTGCCAACACAAACAATGCAGTGCAGTTATCAACTTGCAACTCTCTTATAATGATTGAATGTAACCACTTCTCTAAAATTTTGACTAATTGCTGTAATTTAAATATAATTAGGTTTTTCTTTTAACTTCAAAAATATGTTTTTAAAATGATTTTGACATAATGATCCTATCCTAAAAAAATTAGAAATTGATGAAAATCACTCTGGGAAGAAAATCAAGGACTCTGGAAGGCCTTGAAAAGCAAGCGTGGCTCACATCTCACTGGAATCACTGGGAAGCATCTCCTGGGATGACTTCCAGAAGCAGAATGTGGTTGGAGCCCCAACAGCTGCAGGTCCTATTTGCTCCCCCATTCTCTCCCAGTTTAAGATTTTTCAGATAAAATCAGATCCAAAATTAATATAACAAAGAGCATAAAAGGGGAGAGTAAGTTATAAAAATGAAGCCTGGAGGGTTGGAAAGTACCTTACCTTGATCCATAAACACTTTCTTTCTTTCATTTTCGTTTTCTCAATACCCACTGAGTTTGGGAAAATGTATGCACCCTTTGTAAATTTCTACATTATCATAAAAAATGTCTTATTTGCCACAGCTTATATAGCTGCACAGAATGTAATTTCCAGAATGTTATAAATACTAATTTCATCCTTTTAAATGTAGCCAATGGGATATAAATAATATATAAATTTGATGTCATTGCCATTCTTTTTACAAATATATGAGGAAATACAAGACAATGTCTTTAATTGCCAAAAGCAATTAAATTGGTCCTTTCTTTCCTTGAAATGAATGTTTCATGTGACTTCTCCAGAATCTAATACAAAGAATGGTGAAGAATATATTTTTATGCTGAAAGTATTTTTAATCACCTTACCACACTTTTTCATTATAAAAATATGTCTATAAAGTGGGCATGGTGACTCATGGCTATAATCCTAAAACTCTGGAAGGCTGAGATAGATCACTTGAGATCAGGAGTTTGAGACCAACCTATGTAAGAGCAAGACCCCATCTCTTCCAAAAAGTGAAAAAAAGAAAAAAAAAAAGCCCAACAAGGTGGCACATGCCTGAAGTCACAGCTACTAGAGAATCTGAGGCAGGAAGATTACTTGATCCCAGGAGTGTGAGGTCACAATGATGTATAATGATGCCGCTGCACTCTAGGGGGCAAGGGGCCACAAGGAGGAACAGAACAAAAAAATAATGTACAATATAAAATTAATTGTATTGCTTATGACCTTAAATATCTAAGAATTAAAGATTTCTATATGATATGAAGTATTGTTACAACTATTAGTACACAATAATAAATAATTATTATTATTAAAAATATTAGTACATTTGGTTTTCACTTGAGATTTCTTTGACTCTTTGGGTTCCTTTTTGGTTCCAAATGAGGCATAGAATTATTTTTTCCTCTATCTGTGAAATATGACATTGGTGTTTTGATGGGGATTGTGTTGAATCTGTAAATCACATTGGTAGTATGGAAATTTTAATGATGTTGATTCTACCAACATGAGATTTTTTTTCATTTGTCTGTGTCATCTCTAACTTGTTTCGTCAATGTTTCCATAGCTCTCCTTGTCAAGATCTTTCACCTCCTTAGTTAAGTCTATTTCTCAGTATTTTATTTTCTTTGTACCTATTGTGAACAACATTGGTTCTTTAATTTGACTCTCAGCTTGACTGTTACTTATTATAGAAATACTACTGATTTGTGTGTATTGATCTTATAACCTGAAATTTTGCTGAATTTATTTATCAATTCTAGGATTTGGGTGGAGTCCCTAGGATTTTCTAGATACAAAATCATCCTCAGTGAAAAGCAATCTTCAGTGACATCCTCTTTCCCATTTTGAATACCTTTTATTTCTTTTCCTTGCCTGATCACAAGGCTAGAAATTCTAGTCCTATGTTGAATAGTAGTGGTGAAAATGTGTACACTTGTCTTGTTCTAGTTCTTAGGGAAAATGCTTTCAATTTTTCCCCATTCAGTAAAATGTTGGCTATGGGTTTGTCATATGTGGCTTTTATAATTTTGAGATATGTTCCTCCTATGCTTAGTTTGTTGAGAGTTTTTATTATAAGAAGGTGCTAGATTTTAATGAATACTCTTTCTTCATGTGTTGAGATGATCATACGGTCTTTGTTTTAGCTTCTGTTTATATAGTGGATCAAGTCTATTGATTTGTATCCTTGGGTTGAAACCCATTTGATCATGATGAATTATTTTTTTCCGTGCTATTGAATTCCATTTGCTAATATTTTGCTGAGTATTTTTGCATCTATATTCATAACAGATATTGTTTGATAGTTTTTTCATGTGTGTCCTTATCAGTGTTATGAAATAATTTCTGTAGGATATAGAGAAAATGTTTGCAAAGTGTACATCCAATAGGGCTAAAAACCAGAGTCTATAAAAAACTCAAGTCAGCAAGATTAAAAAAAATTAAAAATTGGGCAAAAGAGATAAACAGCAGTTTTTCAAGAGAAGATAGAAAAATGGCCAGCAAACATATGAAAAAAAGCTCAACATCACTAAGCATCAGGGTAATGCAAATTAAAACCACAATGATATATCACCTTACCTCTGTCGGAATGGCTGTTACTAAAAAGGCAATAGAAGCTGGCATGGATACAGAAAGAAAGGAATACTTATACATTGTTGGTGGGGCTGCAAATTAGTATAACCTCTATGGAAAATAATATACAAATGCCTCAAAGAAATAAATATAGACTTACTGTTTGACTCAGCAATCCCCACTACTGAGTATTTACCTAAAGGAAAAGATATCATTTAATCCAAAAGACACCTGCACTCAAATGTTTACTGCAGTACAATTTACAATCACAAAGATGTGGAATCAACCTAAGTGCCCATCAATTCATGAATGGATTGACAAAATGTGATATATATATCACATTTTGTTTCACCCAAATTGTTGCCAAAAATGATATTAGTTCATTCCTTTCTATGATTGAGTAGTACTCTATGTTATGTATGTGTGACTGTATATATATATCACAATAATGCCACTGCCTTATGCATTATAAAAGCTACTCATACCCATTGTGGTTTTAATTTGCATTTCCCTGGTGATTAGTGATGTTGAGCATTTTTTCGTATGTTTTCTGGCCATTTTTCTATCTTCTCTTGAAAAACTGCTATATACTCTTAATTATGGAAATAAAAAAAGAAATCTTGAATTAGTCATCAGGAAAATGTAAATTGATGGAACACCATTTCTCAACTTTTAGGATGAATATAATCAAAAAGACAGATAATAACAAAAGTTAATGATGGTATACAGCAACTTGAACCTTATACACCACTAGTGGTGATGTAAAATCGTGCAACCACTTTCAAAAATGGTCTGGCAATTCCTCAAAAGATTAAGCATTGAGTTAACATGTGATCCAGCAATTTGACTCTCAGATATATACTCAAGGAAAATGAAACCGTGTCTACATAAAAACTCACATAGCAATGTTCATAGCAGCATTATTTCTTATTGATATAACCAAAAGTGGAAAAAAACAAATGCTATTAATTTATTAATAAAACAATACTAAAAGGGAGTATTATTTAGCAATAAAAAGGGAGTGAAGATGTATAATGCAACATGGAAAAACCTTATAAACATTATGCTAAGTGAAAGATTCCAGTCACGAAAGACAACATATTATCTGAATCCATTTATGTAAAATGCCCAAATTAGGAAAATCTACAGAGACAGAAAGTAGCTAAGTGGTTACCTTTAGCCAAATAAGATGGAGAGATTGGTGATAGCTAATGGGTACTGCATTTCCTTTTGGGGTAATGAAAATATCCTAAAATTTATTGTGGTAACTGACAGTTGTACAACTCTGTGACTACACGACAACTATTAAATTGCACACATTACATTTGTCAATAGGATGATATGTGAATTATAGCTTAATAAAAATGCTATTAAAAAAAAAGATTCCATATGGATTCCAACTTTCATTTTAGCCCTTTCTCCCATATCATACAAAGCACATGTTTCTTTCTATTATTTTAGTTGTTTTTTTCCTAAGGAATTTCAGAGCTATTTGCGTAGAACCTGCAGCAATGTGGGTGGCTGTTTCCTGGCCAGTACTCCTGGGTCAGCCCACTCCCATCAGAGAGGCATGTGCCAATCCCATTAGCTTGGAACCTTATCCACCTGTTTCCCCTGACCCTCACTTGCCTTTGTTGTTAAAGAACTAGCAAAGTCCTGACAATCCAAGTTTCTGGGATTGATACTGGTGCTATCAATTGAAGAAGTCAGTAGAGAAAAATCCTAAACAGCAATTAGCCACAATTCATTTTTTATTTGCCTTTGAAATAATTTATGTATGTATAATCACAGATTAAAATGATTAGTTCCATTGGATACAATATCAACACTCCCATAGTATAATGCTCTCCCTGAAGAGGGTTGAAAGAAAACTGAAGCATTTATAGACATAGTATTCAGAGGAAAGCAACAACAGAACTGGACATTCCTTTAACAATAACCATAAAATGTGTAATTAAGCTTTGGATAATGAAGGACTAGTAATTTTATCTTTGAGCTTCCAGAACTATAATCAACAACTCACTAGTGCCAAAGAATAAAACCATCTTGCATATCATACAAGCATATGCCTTAAATGTTTTATTATTAAAAGATTCCTTTAAAGTCAGTGTAATATCTCACTGGAGGAGTCCTGGGCCAAGTCTTAAGAAACTTGGGTTTATATCCAGGACCTAGCACTCAACTGTCATGGAGACTTGGTCAAATTTATGAATTTCTCTGAGCCTCAGTTTCTTTGCCTCTGATATGGGTTAATAGTAATTGCCCTGCTGGTCTCACAGGTCAGTTCTTAGGAGCAAATGTGAACGTATTTGGAGAAAATATAAAAGGTATATGTTACATTGAGTGAGTTAGATGGGAGAATCAGACTTTTTTCCCTCCCTTTGGTTGTATTCTTACCTACAAGCATTGTCCCTCTGAGAAGAATAAACTTTATTGAATATCTTTTCCTGGAAGCACAGAACTAAACATTTTCTTAGGCATTTTGTTTCATTCTTACGTTATAACCATTGGACAATGAAGAACTCAAGGATAAGAGAGGATGACTAACAACCAAAGTTATACAGCTGGTAAGTTTTGGAGTAGAAACTGAAACTCAACTCTAGGCCAAGCACAGTGGCTCAGCATATAGCACTTGGAGAGGCCAAGGAGGTGGGTGGCTTGAGCCCAAGAGTTTGAGACCAGCCTGAATGAGACCCCATCTCTACTAAAAAATAGAAAAAAATAGATGGGCATTATAGTGGGCACCTGTAGTCCCAGCTACTCGGGAGGTTGAGGCTAGAGGATTGCTTGAACCCAGGAGTTTGACGTTGCTGTGAGCTGTGACACCAGGCCACTCTATCCAGGGTGACAGAGTGACACTCTGTCTCAAAAAAGAAAAAAAAACTGACTCTAAACTCCTGGATTTTTTTCTACTATACCATACTCTTCAGGGAAATTCTCCTTTTTCTTTCTCTCCTGAAAAAATCCCTTTTATGTCTCTAGGACATCCAAGTTAGTAAGTCCACCACTCATAAACCCTGGAAAAGAGAGAAAATGATCTTAAGATCCTTATCAAGCTAAGATGGCAATGGGGCCCGATTTGCTGAGGACAATCTTTGTGTAAGTTGATCGTCCTGCTGTAATTATCCACTGTACCTCCCTCTTTTTACTTTCAAAAATGTTTTGATTTGAACCTGAGATGCTTATGCTGGTTCTACATCATGAAGGTTAACCAGAATCATTAAGACATTAGCTATGTATTTCTCAACAATCATCACTACACTGCAAAATTGTAGATTTGTAAATGTGGTACATAGTGAAAAAAAAGTTCGTGCAGTAAAGCTAAAAGAGAATATATAAACCTGGGGGAGATGAAGGCCAGGGGAGTAACTTAGACTAAAGAAGCAGTAAAGACAAGAGAAACAGGAGACATGACATGTAAGTGAAGAATTGTGAGACAGTATGCGTGAACACACTCAGAGAAAAACAATCTACTGACTCTTCAGATGTGTTAAAAGACAATTTGTAAAAGTAAAATGCCTCCTCTTGCATTTGATATGGTCTCTTCTGAAGAAGCAAGCAGAGTGAATAGGAATGCATTTTTCATTCCCCAAAGAGACATTTTAGCAAGGTTGATTATTTTGGCCCCTGAGTTTTCCTGTGCATGTATGTTTGCCAGTGACCCACCCCTGGGAAAGAACATATTCTCAACTCAGCACCCTATTTTGCTTTTTATCTACCTCCTGAGTTTAAAATGACAGCAGGGATCTGTCCCCTTTTAGTCTAGACATTGCCAACCTTAATATTTTCTATTCTTGTTGAATTATCTAATTTTTCCTATTGTTTTGCTGTTTAAAAGTCAAAGTTATATGTACACATGCTGAGGATGGGGAGTGATTGTAACTCTCATTCACTGCTGATAGGAAGTGAATATGTTTTCACTCTATTTGAACACGTATTCACTTCCTACCAGCTACTACTCTAAGCGCCTACTCTAATTGAACACATATTACCCTTTAACATAGTGAATCTTCTCTTAGATATGAACCCAACAGACATGTGTATAGCTCTGCACCAAGAGACATACTCAGAAATGTTCATAGCAGTATTATTCATAGCAGCCCTAAACAGGAAGAAACCCACATTCCATCAACCTTGGAATGAATAAATAAATCTGTGGGGGTTTTTCATACATTTAGCCAAGAAATGAAGTGAAGATAAAAGAACTACTACTATACAATGTGGATGAATCTCACAATTGCGCTTACTGCAAGATACAATAGAGAGTAATATGCATGATCCCCTTCATGTAAAATTTAGAACAAATTTAGTGCTTCATGTTGAAGGCTAGGATCATAGTTACTCTGGGGGAGGAGGACGTGGCTGTTAAGAGATCCTGCGACAGGCTTCCAAGGTCTGGTAATGTTCTATTTCTTGATCTGAGTGGAGGTTACAGACTATGTTTTCCTTGTGATAACTTAGTGAGCTGTATACTTATGATTTCATCACTTTTCTATGTATATATCTTGTCCCTCCACAAGAATACTCATTAAATTGTTCACCTTGACAAGATCTTTTGGCGATTATATGGAGAAAGCAACTTAGGAGATAAGAGTGGAAGCGTGGGCAGACACAGCTTCCTGAGTCGGTGCAAGTGGGATCTGAACTTACATCAGGGAGGGGATGTGACGATGAGAAATGGTGAAAGCACTAACTGTGGAGGGAGAACTAACAGGCCTGAGAGGGAAGGAGGCAGTGAGGGAAAGGATTAAAGCTGGTTCCTAGAATTTGAGTTTGACCAACTATGCAACCAGAGAATAACCGAATTTGAAGATGAAAATCAAGAACTAGGTTTAGATATAGGGAAATTGAGATGTCAAAGCTGTCAAGAGTATATATTAATTTGAAGCTTAGAAAAAGGTACAGCTAGAATAATGCTAGATGGTATTCTCAGTCATGAAATCAGAATACTTCCTGTGTTCTCAACTCTACCTTAGGTAACATTTCACCAGTGACTGCAGATAAAGGTATAAACAAACCCACAGATTAACAGCCAAGTCACACACTGGAAACAGTGTCAAAAATAAGAAAGCAACTAAAAGCATGATAAAAATATAATAGGAATATTGTAGTTACTCTTCTAGGCTCAAATCATCAATTACTTCAGACTAGCAGTGCATCCCAATCAAAATACAGAAGATAGAAATTAAAATTTTAATTTCCAATGAATCTGCCCAGCCAAAACATCAGCTTAGTGAACCATACAAAGAAGGTAACACAGCATTCTTGTTTTACCCTGTGCTGCTAAGACCCCAGCCCAGGGGCAGTACTTTGGGTGTGACTTCTCAGATACTGGAACAGGTTCAGAGAAAAAGAAGATGACAAAAAGTGTTTGGAAAAAGTGAATTATGAGAAACAACTGAAAAAAAAAATGGAGCTGTTTAGCTAGAAAAGAGCTTCAGTGGAAAGAGGAGGTGGTGTTTAAAAACTACCTTCACACACTTCAAGGGCTGACATTTAACAACTTTTTCTTTAAAAAACTATATAAGGCAGAATGAAGGCAAATAATGATTGTCTGATAGACTTTCAGACAGATAGATCCTAGCACCAAACAATGAGGAATTATCTAACAGCGGTATTTGGGTTGCTTTATAAAGTAATTCTCCATTGCTAAAATATACCAGCAGAGTCTAAGTGGCCACTTATGAACATTCATGGCCGGGTTCATCATTGGTCTACAGCCTTTAAGTTCTTCCTAACTCTGAGATAACTGTGAATGGGCAAGATTCTGAATGGGAAAAATAGGATTATGGAAGGAAAGAAAACAAGAAAGCAAAAAAGAGAGAGGAAGGAAGAGAAGGAAAGAGGAAGGAAAAGAAAAGAAAAAAATCCTGAACAAATTTAGGAGAACATAAGATCTATGGCAGGAGCATAGCCGTATGAGCTTTTAGAGTGGGTTTTAATATTCTAAAACATCACTATACAGCTAAAAGAAGCTTACTACTAAATTTTATTATTTTCCTAAAAAAAGTCCAACTCTGAGAGATAAACAGCACTCTACAGTTTCAAACAATTAAAATCTATCATTCATTTACCACCTCTCATGTCTTCTATTATGCCATTTTTTTAAACGAAAATGACTTGTATTACATACATGGTGAAGTTGAAAAGACTTTTCCAAAATGATAAAATAATAACTCTATTTTTTGCCCCAGACATTTAGCTATTTGTGCTCTACTCCTTCAGAAAATACTTTGCTTTCATAGTAAAAGTCTTTAGAACCAAGTAATTTGAGTAGCATGCCCTTTACAACAACATTCTCCAAATTCTACTATTTCCAAATAAAGTAGTGTGCAGTTTTTTCAGGACTACAGTGTTTTAATATCTAAGTTTATTTCCAGCGACTTGTTTATCCAAGAGTTTCCAATGTCCATAATAATTTTTAAAAGGAAGAAAGCATACATTTTAGTAAAATGTGTAATTATATAAGTATGTTTGTAGGCTGATAATACATGACAAGCAGAATTTTATATTCATTTACTATTATGAAGGTGGGGGGTCACTCTCTCTATTTGGTAAATAACTGTTATCATTTCCCCAAAGCGAGATGATAATATAGATACAAATGTTGTAGAAAACTGTGCATATTTCAATAAATAAGTTGTCATTTGTTTTGAGGTTAGCATGATGAGAATGTTCTGAATGCTTCAAAGGATTTTGCTTTCCCTCTCTTTTTTTTTTAAAGAAAATACAAACAGCTTCTAAAATTGTTTTTGAAATAAAACATGTATCCATTTCCTAATTGTTCAACTGTAGAAGAATTACCTCATTTAGACACTCAAGAATGTCAATAATCCTGTTTACAATGTATTTAATAGAGGAACTTATTAGCATCTACCTTTAGATCCAATTCTCAAGCTATTTTAAACAAGAAACCAAAATCTCGATAAGCAATTGGAGGAGAGTAAGGGCCTAACTGGGCACCAGTGACTCAGAAAGAGTAGATAATACACATACCAAAATTGCCTGATTTATTTTATGCCTTTATATATTGCAGAAATCTGCCTTAAGTTTTATGTAACCATGGAACAGAAATAAACTAACTTTTTTTTAGCAAATTCTCTGGAAACAAAATTCTTCCCAGATATTTATTGATAGGAAAATATAATCTAAAAATTCTTCTGCCCAGCCCCTTGGCAGCAACCCAGTCTTCCATCTGCTTTGTGCAATTGGATTCCTTTACTCTTTACTCACAAATGATTCTCTCAAGTATTGCAGGTCACCTGCTGGACACCAAAACAGTAATTTACAAGATCCAGGTGGAAAGCATTCTGTACTTTTGCTCATATTTTTCTATTGGAAACATGCAATCAGGCTAAAACTTGTTTTTAAAAAAATCTTTTCATTCTTTTTTGCTTTGGCTAATGCATATTAGCTATTAGTTATTTTTTTAATTAGCATTAACTAGAAATGGAAATAGAGTTACATTTGCAAAAAAAAAAAATTGGTATAGAAACCACAACTTCAGACTAAGCTTTAATAATTTTTTGGTACAAAATCAACTGCCAAATCAAGAAAACAACCTCTACATTTGTTGTTTGAGCAACTAGTAATCTTGTTGCCTGTATTTCAATTGGTATTTGGAAAACATTTAACTCTGCAGGCTTTGTGAAATTATGTTTCTACTTGAAAATGAGGAAGTTGTACTTACTAAGAGTTTAACTTGAAAGTTAGTGCTCGCCAAAAGCTAATTAGTGCCTATTTCATGTTCCAGAAAGATAAAATATCAAAGTCTTACAGAGATGTCTTATTTATATATACAGTATTTCAGAAATCAATGGGATACTCAAAAGATTAAACAGGAACATCCTTTACTTATGGAAAACAGGATAAAGTAAATCTAAAATTAATTGTCATACATTGTTTTGAGTGAGAATGGAATGACCTATCCTATCAGCTCTACTCATGCATATAAAATTTTCAAGAGTATCCCATCTTCCTCACTTATTACTAATAGCCAAGCATTCCAAGCAAAAGTTAATACTGGAAATTCATCTGTATGAAGAGAGGTTTCTAGCCAGAGCAGGTGATACTTGAAACAGAAAATCAAACTGGCACCAATTACAAACAACCCACTGTGCCTTAACATTAAACTAAAAATTCCCAGGTTCACTGGTAACAAGGCTTATTTTCCATTAAGTATGGACAAAAAGGCAAATGGTAAGTAAGAAAAAAAAGAACAAACTTTTATTGAATACCCTACAATCACTACTGCACAAAGTTGCTTATTGAATAACTTTAAAAACATGTATTTTTAATTTTTCCTTTAAACTTCTTTGTGGGGTCTGCCCTCTGTATTGTCATTGGGGGGAGGGGAATACTCAAAGGGTGAGGGTTGAGGAAGGAAGAGATGAAAAGACGCATTGATAAACAAGGAACGGAGACAAGGGACTATAGTTTATGCAGAGCCCACTGTGCCACACAGAGAGTGGATCATGCAGGAAACACCAGGTCTTTCTGAATCTCTCAAACTTTGTCCTTGTTGACAGTAAGCAAGTTGAGGAAGGTATGTTTAAAAGACTTGGTAAGCAACTGCCTGGCCGGTCCACTAATAAGTCAGTGAACATCTCTATTAGGGTCACCGAAAACTTGCCAAAGCTATTCAGTTGCTGATGATTGTCAAAAACCTCTGAATTTTATAGCTGGAATAAATATAGATGGAATCTTATGGGTCAAGAAGTTCCAAATCTACATTTTTTCTGATATAATCATTAAAATAGTTCCAACTTTGTGAGGAAAGTATTAGGAAGCCAGGCAAGGTCGACTGGACCTGCCAGTTGCTTCTTTTTGATTTCTTGGTGGTGGTAGACATATCCCTTCAATAATACCAGCATTGTATTGAAAATTTATAATTAATCAATGATAATGGATTCTGCTGAAATTTTCACATGATGGACAAGTATCTTGAAGTTTAATTTCAAAAAACCCTAGAATTTCTAATAAATTGGTATGACAATCCTGAGATTTCTACTAAGCATGGGTTTACAAATGAAGAGCTGAAGCATAATTTTTCTCATTCACACAACACTGGCTTATTCAGTGGTTCTCAGCCTGGAAAGTAGGGGAAAGGTGATTTTGGCCCCCAGAGGACATTTGGCAACATCTGGAAACATTTTGGCTGTCATGGGTGAGTACTATTGGCATCAAATGAGTAGAGGCCAGGGGCATTACTAAACATCCTACAATGTACTGGAGAGCCTCTCACAATGAAGAAAGATCTGGTCCAAATGTCAGTAATGCTGAGGCTGAAAAACGTGGTTCAGCCCACGTGCTTTAAATATTACTAAACCATAGGGTGAAATCAAGAAGTTATAATTACTATATTTTCATTAATAACCAGCTAACACCAAGGCAGTTGGCAAAACAACTCCTGCCTAAAACTAATGTAAGGTATAACGGAAAAAAGATGACACATTTGTGGTTTGAAAAAGGAAAAAAATTAGATATTTTTATTAATAAGCTGATTCACATGTAATTTTCAATGAAAAGTAACAATCTTTCTTAGACACTGTGCTGAAAGAAGTGAGGAACAAAATGGTATAAACTTTCCTACTCACGAAGACTAACCCATTATCAAGTTGTTATTCCCCAGGCATATGAATATGCCATCTAAAAACCAGCCCTCTTATCAGAAGCATGATAAATAATAACAGTCAGAAGATAAATACACCTGTATGAATTTATTATAATTTTTTTTTTATTTCTGTGAGTTGGAGGGAACTTATGGGGAGGGGCACAGAGGGACACTTGGAGAGTAATCCAGCATTCTGGGAGATACCAGAATGTGTTTAGCCATTTAGCTCCACCCACCTCCTCGCCTTCCCTCTTCCTAGGAAAGCTCCTGTTGAGCTAGTAAGGACTGGATATCCTTATGCTGTGGGAATCACTCTGGTTTAAACCACTTGAGAACAACCAAAGCAATTGTAACAATTTTTAAACTGATGAACAAATAAATCTTCCCATTTTAAGTTCTATACCACATACAACAAATCTACATAAGTTTCATCATTTAGCTTATGTTTTAGAGACTCGTTTTCATAAATGCCTATCATTTTTACAAATGAATCTATAACCTAACCTGTACTGTTAAGACCCTTCTTTTTTGGCCTTATAGCTCCACCACCTGAAAAAAAAATGAGTCAGTTATCTGTGATAGATCCTAATCATCCATCCCTCTGGAAACGTAAATGTGATCAGTAGGTGAAGAATTGTAAGATTTTTATTAAAAAATTCTTATAATTCTAATATCAGATTTTATAATTCTACTACCAGATTTTACCCACTGTGTCAGCCTACCCTAGAAGTACCGGGATAATTTTCTTTTTTACATAAAACAGCTTGAAATTTGGGATTATAATTTTTAGGAAGATAATTTTTACTTAGTTTATTTTTTATTTATTTGTTGCATTGAGTTATTGGCTGTAAACTATCTCTTCTTTGCCATTTCCTCATAATTCATGTTAAGGATGCCCTTAGAGATTCATGTCTTCTCTTCACTCTGAAATTGTTGGACAAGAAGAGCCCCAGTTCTCATCAGACCAGACTGCTTGGGAGAGTGAAGGAGGTAGGGAAGTACAGAAAAGGCCGACTAAGCCATCCCTTTGAATTAATTGAGCATAAATGAAATTGAGAAAGAAGGAGATGGGCAGTAGACCTACACCTAGGAGAAGAGGGGCACCATGGCCATGAGATTCACTCCTGATACACCTGACAGCGTGACAATGCTACCATTCATACTAAGCAGTAGCTGCAGAAAAATCTTTAATTATTAGAAATATTGACTTTTCCCCCCATTTTCCCTTTCAGTTCTTCTCCTTCTTCCTTCCTCCTCCTCCTCCTCCTTCTTCTTCTGGAATTTTTATTGTTTAAAAAATAGTCTTTTTTCTTTTAGAAGTCATTCTTCAAATTGGCTTACATAAGCACATTCGTTACGCGCAGCAAGCTCCAAATACGCTATATTCAGTAGAATGCACTGAGCAAGATGCAAGAACTCCTTCAAGTCTAAAACCCATTATTTCGCTTTTATCCCTTTTCATACAGCCCCCTTCCTCTCCAAACACACGACTAAGGTCACCAGACCCTAAGGTCCTTTAAGCAAACTTCTCCCTTCTTAAAACCTTAGAGCGAGCAGACAGCAGGTTCACCCATCTATTCCAGTGTGACTTTGACATGGCTCCTACAAGGTTTTATCAGATGTGACAGCATCTTACAAGTTCCTGACTCTTTCAACAGAGTCTGATTCCAAGGTAAACGAAGAGTTGTAACTTAGAAAAAAAGAATACCTGACCTCAGGACAAAAAGGTACAAACTCCAGGGGCAGGGGGGCTCACCTATCCAACTCCACGCCCACACTCCCACACTCCGTGCACTCCAGTAGAATAGCTAACACTCAGGTGGGGTCCCCAGGTGCCTGCGG
The DNA here is from genome assembly GCA_963573935.1 of Arctocebus calabarensis. Lineage (NCBI taxonomy): Eukaryota > Metazoa > Chordata > Mammalia > Primates > Lorisidae > Arctocebus > Arctocebus calabarensis. The sequence continues at coordinate 16,274 of CAUYON010109382.1, forward strand.
GGGCGGGCATTCCTCCTGCAATCAGGTACGCGGTGGCTCCTTACCGCACAGCGCAGCAGCAACCGTGTTGATTGGAAGCGTACTGTATGTTAGGGGCCATGTAAGAGTTTTACATGAAATTAATTTTCACACAACTCCGATGCAGGTGCCATAGGTCCTGTTTAGGCAGCCGAGATTCCCACTGCCTAAGCATACTGGGCGCACAGAGCCAGCAGGTGAGCGCTGACCTTCCGTGCCCCGCGCTGCCTCCCTCCCTGCAGGAAGTCCATGCTCCGTGGGCCACCTGCCCGCTCTCTGGGCTCTGAGGCCTCGCAGCCTGGGCGTCTCGCTGTGCGACCCAGCAGGCCCTCCTGGTTCGGCTGAACGCTTCTCGGCTCGGCAGGGCGGGGATGTGACGCGTCGGGGCGGGCGGGGGAGGCCGCTCTCCGGCAGCGGGGCCGGGCAGTGCAGCCGGCGGGACGGGGCGGGGCGGGGCGCCGGGGCAGCGGCGGGAAGCGGCCGCCGCCGGGGCAGCCGGGGAGAGGGGAGGCGGGGCGGGGCTGGACCCGGAGCGACTGGAAGCGGAGGCCGCGCCCGCCCGCCGGAGCCGCACCGCGCCAGCAGGGCCGCCGCGGCCGCGCACCGAGCGCCGCGATGGGGCTGGAGACGGAGAAGGCGGACGTGCAGCTCTTCATGGACGACGACTCCTACAGCCACCACAGCGGCGTCGACTATGGAGACCCCGAGAAGTTCGTTGACTCGGGCCAAGACCGGGATCCCCACCGGCTCAACTCGCATCTCAAGGTGAAGCCCGGGGCGGGAGGTAACCCTGGCCCGGGGCTGGCCCAGGCCCCTCCTCCGCCCAGCTCCTCCCTGGCCGCTGCGTCTGCCTGGTGGATATGAGACCCGCACCCTGAACTGTCCCACCTGCCTCCGGGCTGTCTGCCTGGCTGGGAATTCTCAGCCAAATTCTGGTGAGGACACCCCAACCACGTCCTTCCTTCTTGCTTCCCCAGCCCCGAGCGCTCCTGGTTCCCGGGGGGTGGCGAGGGGCGGCAGCCGGTTGGGTGACAGTTCGGGGTCCCTGCTTCCTCTCTGCAGGTGGGCTTCGAGGATGTGATCGCAGAACCGGTGACCACGCACTCCTTTGACAAAGTGTGGATCTGCAGCCATGCCCTCTTTGAAATCAGCAAATACGTGCTGTACAAGTTCCTGACGGTGTTCCTGGCCATCCCCCTGGCCTTCGTTGCGGGAGTTCTCTTTGCCACCCTCAGCTGCCTGCACATCTGGTGAGAGAGGAGGGGTGCCCCGGGGTGGACTGGCTCAGGAACGTAGGAGCGTGCCTGGCCACCTGGCCCCTGCCGCCCTTCTCCCTGGCCTGTTGCAGGGGGAAGAACACCCCCGAGTTCCTGAGCAGCAGCAGCCATGGGCAGGCCTTGAAAGGCGGTGTGCTTTCTCTAATTAACAGTTTGGGCTGGGAGCATTAAACAGACAAAAGAACGTGGGGCTTTTCGGGTTTTGTCGCGATTTTCCTTCTAATCCAGAGGGCTGAGCTGAGTGTGGAGATGGGGACACAAAGCCGTGCTTCCGGCCACAGGCCGCTCTCCAGGGCCCTGCTATGACTTGTGCCTGTGATTCTGGGCAGGACTCTTCTTTCATGACCTTTTATTCAGTCTCTACCTGTGCCTGGGATAAAACAAAAATGATTTTTGACAATATAATTGGGCAGGGATGTCAGATCTGGTTAAACAGTCCCGGGCAGCAAGCTTGGGCCCAGAGAAGAAGGGAGGTATGCGCACAAGGAACGGAAACTCAAGCGTCAGGAGAGTGAATGAGAAGGTCTCCAACTTACTTTCCCACTTACATTTCACGATGCAAACCGGATGGGAATGACATCTGGGCAAAGCGAAAAGAAATAGGGCAACCCACGGGGCACTAAAGGATGCTTTAAGTAACACCATAGTCACACCCAAAATGCATCAATAAAACTTCAGAGAACATTTTTAAGCAGTAAAAACATGTTAGGAAAAATATCATATTTTAATAAGTAGTTTTGTTGTGGTGCTGGTGTTAAAGAATATCCACTTTAATCAAGGAGGAAGAATGATCAGCTCATCCTCAGTATCACTCTAGCTTGTCATGGTCATCCTGAGGACATGTGTAACCCCAGGCGCCTCCACGTCTTTCTATGTCTTTCTTCTCTTTTCTTTTTTTGTTTTTTTTAGAGACAGAGTCTCATCTTATCGCCCTCAGTAGAGCACGTGTTGTCACAGCTCACAGCAACTTCCAATTCCTGAGCTTAGGAGAGTCTCTTGCCTCAGCCTCCCGAGTAGCTGGGACTACAGGCGCCCACCACAACGTGGGGCTAGCCTTCATGTCTTCTACCCACCGTATATGACAGTGCCACACCCTGAGACATGCTCATATACAACAATGAACATGTTGGAGGCCATCTAGTTATTCATCTTTCCTCTTTATCATCAGAATCTTAATTTCTCTAGTCAGTTAGCTAGTTAGTTCAACAAACTAGGTTTATCTGAATTCTTAGTTTGTGCAGGGCACTGGGCTGAATATGAATGAAACATAGAATCTCCCTTCGGCTTACTCATAGCACACCAGGGCAGCTGATGGGTACAGAGAAGGATTCTGAGAAAATGCATTTCATTCTGATGAAGTAGAGAGAGAACAGGGAAGGCTTTGTAGAGAGAATGGAGTCTATCACCAAATAAGTAGAAGATAAACAACACAAATTTAATTTGATCGCTGAAGTTTGCAAACAAAGTGCCAAAAGGTTGCCAGAGAAATGGAAATGTTTGCCTTCTTAGACTATCAGATTCACAAAGGCTGGATTTATGTAGTTAGCCCATTATCTAACATTCACACATGGAATTTTTTTTTTTTTTAGACAGAGTCTCATTATGTCACTCTCCGTAGAGTGCCATGGCTTCACAGCTTAAAGCAACTTCAAATCTTGGGCTTAAGAGATTGTCTTGCCTCAGCCTCCCAATTATCTGGGACTACAAGTGCCCACCACAACACCCAGCTATTTTTTGTTTGCAGTTGTCATTGTTTAGCTTACAGGGGCTGGGCTCGAAACTGCCAGGCTCGGTGTATGTGGCTGGTGCCGTAACCACTGTGCTAGAGGTGCCCAGCCACATGGATTTCTTTTAAAGATGCCCAAGTCAGCACATAAATTTTGGGGATCCCTAATTAACTAAAACCAGCCATCTAACCTTTATGTTAGTTTCCTCACATTCAAAACGGTGAAAAACTGAGTGACCACATAGCATATTATAAAATGCTGGCTAAGAAGCTATTTGGAAATATAAAGTGCCATCTAGACAAAAAAAAAATTAGGCTTTCCCAAAGCTTTTGTAGGAAAAGAATTTGAATAAAAAAGTTTTTCATTTATTAAACAGTGGAAAGAGACAAGCAAAACTACATTTAGCCAAATGATCCTCTCTCCACCTGGCTCTTATGGGTTGTCTTTGTTGTTGTTTGTTTCGTTTTGTTTTTGTCTTGCTTCAATTGGTGGATCACCAACGCACTTCTTTTTTAGCCACATAAGATGTATTATTTACCGTCAGCTTGTTTTCCATATTACATTTATGTGGAACACTAATATTTAACTGACATACATTTGTCATTAGGCAGCTGTGATTGCAAGCAGAGGCGCAGTTTCAGACAAGAATCCTGAAAAGTTAGTTTATGCCTTGATAAAATAAGTTTATCATTAATAGATGATATTCCCATGACACAATAAAACCAGAACAAAGTGAAACCTTATTAAAAAAAACAAACCAATTTGGGTAAGCTTTAGGTAATGTATGTATATGTATACATATAAAATTTGTTTAAAGCAGGGGGTGTTTATTGTTTTACCGAGAAGTTGGTGGTAACCAAAGCTGTGAAAATGTGTAGTAATAGAACTTTGAACAAAGTCACAGTATCATAACAGATCTGATTTTAGATTCTTTAAACAAATAACAATAACAAAAACAAAACACAGAAATTTGATGATGTTAGCCCCTGGACCAGAAGTACAGTTTATTAGCCACCAGTGAGCTGGTTTGATTCCATACCACTGTCACTCAGAGATGCTTGACAAATACAAGTTATCGGATTGTTACCCAAAAAATGTGATTGGAGTACCTGTACCCCTTATTTTTGCCAGAATGCAAATCAAATAGATACCCAACTGATAGAAATGCAATTATAGTAGTCACATTTCGAGGAGATACTTTTAATACAGCAAATGGCTATAAGAATGCACTCTACATGAGACTACAGTTAATACAAAGCTAAACAAAAGTCTCTGTGCTAGGGCTTTATTAGTCAATGGAGGAATGTGTGATCTTATAGAACATAAAGTTTCCTTAGGAAGTGCTTGGTTGTCTACACTGAGCCTCAACCAAATTTTGGGTCACTCAAAATTGCCTAGAGTTTCAGAAGGAAAACTATTTGTGATGTTGAGCTCCCAATTTAAGTTCAGTATCAGAGAGGCATTGGATTCTCTGCTCCAAAATGAAAGAACAACAATTTAAAGAAATTAAAATTAAAGGGAGTTCACCACACCCTATGAAGTGACATACTCAGATATGGGTGATTGCACTTGGCTAAACTGGAAGATCCACTTTTGTCACATGCTTAATTGCCCATTAGGATATAAAGATCTAAGGATTATGAGGACAGAAAATTTCTTAGCCTAAGGAAGAGTGGAAAATGCATTGTATTCTAAGTGAAGTGGATTTGGTTAGGAAACATTATGATCTAAACTTCAGCACAAGGCTGAAGTAGTAAACCAAAGTGGGGTTATTTTGTCTTCTGAATTCAAAATAGTTCTATTTATTCTATACTATAATGACAGCATCATATGAACATTTCAGGGGTACATGGTAAATGTCCATCCTGACAGCCAGTTTTCTTCCCCTTAATTTGTGATGATGTGCCATACATCAAGTGAGAACCATAGGAAGTGAAAGTCATCATCTTTCAGGTTTCTATTCAGCTCTTTTGCCCTGAAACACACAGTGATTAATTTTCTTATAAAAATGCCTCATGTATTTAGCACTTGGAACAAAATACAAGATAAATATGATCTGTGTAAAATAGGTGTTCAATATGACTCATTCTGTATTCTGAAAATACATCAGTCTGATCTTTCCTTCACTTTGGGCTAAGTACAACAGACTTTTATTTAAGTGACATTTTAATAGCAAACCAGGAAAATGGACCTACTCCCTTGAACCTACCCAGGTGATGATAAAAGATTCCACTGAGACCACCAGCAGTGCCTGAGAATTCACAATGATGTTGGGCACTAATACAACAGAAAACACTATTTAGAGGATTGCATAGAAAATTAACCGCCCTGGGAAATACAAGAATATGTAGTTAGCTTAATAAAAGGCATGTAACTGATTTTTCTTATCTAAGAGTTCTATTATCAATTCTAGGGTTTTATCACTATACCACACAGCCCTTTTCAGTGTGTATAATTATTATGAAAAATTAATAATTTAAACCAGAATTAATAATATAAGGCATACGAGATGGATACATTTATTTATGTTCAAACCTTTACAAAAGAGCCAAGCGTGTCATCACTTTACAAACTTACATTCTAATAGGAAAGACAGGAATATAAATATCTCTTTATGATATATGGTGGTAAATTTGAGGAGTAAGAAGTACATTTTCATACTTTAGAAGCATAAAGAGTGTGTATCCAACTCAGCCTGATCTCGGGGGAGGGGGGGAGTGGAATGAGGCAACAGGAAAGAAAATCAGGAAGCTCAGGGAAATGTGAAGAGTTAGGCAGGTTAATGTTTAGGAGAGGTCAGGTAGATAAATACACAGTTTTATTTATTTTTGTTGTACTGGTTCAGATAGCATGTCACCAGGAAGGATATTAGTATTTATCACCAACATGACCATTTTTTAAGCAACATATCTTTTTTGTGTCTTACTACTACGGTGGCCTTTGTTCATTTATTTCTTTCAAATGTTTCAAGCAAATTTAATTAAATGAGGTCCTTATTATACCTTTTTCTTGCATTTAGAAGAGTCAGTAATAATCCATACACATCTCTCTTCCTCCATTCCAGGATCATAATGCCTTTTGTAAAGACCTGCCTAATGGTTCTGCCTTCGGTGCAGACAGTATGGAAGAGTGTGACAGATGTTATCATAGCCCCATTGTGTACGAGCGTGGGACGAAGCTTCTCTTCTATCAGCCTGCAACTGAGCCAAGACTGAACACTTGGACTCCAGGGCTGGAGATTTGGATACTGTAATACTTCTTTGTTATTGTAAAATAAAAGCACTACTGTTCTGTTCATTTTCCATCTGCTCTCATTAAGAAAACTATTAAGATGAGCAACCACATTTAGAAATGTTTATTGGCAGATCTTTTCAAATAAGGTTTTTCTAATTAATAGACAAGGATTTCATATATAACTGCATAACCTTAATTATATGGTAGGTTGACAACACTTGATTTGAAAGGCAGACAGTTATTGCTTTGGTATACAACTGCTCAGAAAAATAGGGGATTTCTTATTTTTTTAAACTCTGGGAGTAATAACTTTTTAATTACCTTTACAAATGTAGACATAAGGATTCTTAGAGATAGGACATACAAAGATCCTGGAAATTGCAGTAACAAAAGCATACAGTGATTATGGTAACTGTCAAATATATATAAAACAAATAAATGTGAAGATAGATTCATGAAAATGTGTTCCTTTAGGGTATTGTTAACCTATGGGCCTATTTAACAAGAAGTTTAATTTTACTGTATATTTTGTACTTAATGTAAATGTCGCTCTAATCAGATTAGAGTGTTTTTATTATATTTCTTATCTTATTGAACTAATATATAGAATGAATAAATATAGCCCCCACAAGGTAAATTCATTGGTAAGACTGTCTAGATTATGAAAGCATTTATGTTTCTTCTTTGGGAATAGAACATAAAAGAGTAATACACAAATCTTTCCTTTCTAACTTTTTCAGGCAAATTTTGAAATGTTTTATAATTGATGTTTATCTGGCTTCAATCTTAAAATAATTCATACCTGATTAGTATTGCATCCAGGAGATGCTTTCTCACTTGTAGTTAGAAAGTAAACCCATACTCTGCATTTCTATTAATATTTCATTTTATTTTCATGTAACATTGGTGCTATTTAATAACAATAAAGGCTTTTTTGGACACCTAAGTACAATTTCAATTCATGTAGATAGACTTATAGGAGAGTTGTCAATTTTTGTTTGGTCCATGCTACAACATGCTTAAGTTAAAAACCAGTACCTACTTTAATGTTCTCTAATATGGGTTTTTTAATACAGTATAAAGTTACCCTTATCATTCTGAATAGTATAGTCCTATTTCAATGTTAAGAGTCACTGTTGCTTTAAAAAAAAAATCTTATTAGAAGGGTACAGGTGAAACTTACTAAACGCAGAATATAAATGTCTTAACACAATAACTAAGAAAATGCCATGAAGGCTATGTTAACCAGTTTGATGAAAATATTTCAGATTGTATGTGAAACCAGAACATTGTACGGCATGATTGCTTTAATGTACACAGCTATGATTTAATTAAAAAAATCTTATTATTCTAAAATGAAAAGCTTGTATAAAAAAAGCCTATGATGTAATTACTATAACTTACACATCTTAAAGCTGTGTAAATGCTCAAATTTCAGAATTACCATCATTGATCTAAATTAATATTCTTCTGAATATCCTCATAAGTGGTAAAATTTCATTCAATGAAGATTAGTAAGATTTTTCAAAATTACCAGGATTGGTAAATATTAGATTGAACTGGAATATGATTAGGGACCAGATCAAGTCAATGATTAAATTAAGGAGCTTGCTTTTGTTCTTTTGAAGGTAGTTAAAAAGAGACATTTCCAAACTGCCATAGGCCCTTGCAGCATCCTTAGATAAGACTCACGATCAATCATTACCTTGAAGCATTACTGCTCATTTGACTGTATAGATTTTAAGATGAAAGTTAATCAATCTTGTGACTTGATAGGTATTCCTTCTACTTAAAATGTTTTAAAAAAACTTTTGGATATGTTAGTAAGCCAAAAGTATTTGATGAATAAAATATCTATTTTCATAAATCATGAGCTTCTATCTTTTCAAGTAGGTATTGGCAAGTTTTAAACCCAAAATATATAAACATAGTTATATAATAAAACCTTTTAACTTCTAACAATAAATATATATGATTTGCTTATTTATGACCAGCATAAATTACTTTTAAAATGTATTTTTATTGAGATTTTCCATTGACCATTTTTATTCCAAAGGCTCAAATTTTGTACCAAGTAGATTGAGGATTCACATGCAAATATGTCGGTTCTCTTATTTGGGGCAAGGGTAATAGGTTATAAGGAGACTTCCTCAGTACCCATAATAAACTTTCTAAAAACTCATAAATGTGTTTACTGAGTTTTTTTTACATTATACATGGAAAAGTTCAATAGAAATCTTTTCTTTTTTTTTTTTTTTTTGAGACAGAGCCTCAAGCTGTCACCCTGGAAAGAGTGCTGTGGCATCACAGCTCACAGCAACCTCCAATTCCTGGACTCAAGCTAGTCTCCTACCTCCACCTCCCAAGCAGCCGGGACTACAGGCACCCACCACAATGCCCGGCCATTTTTTGGTTGCAGCCATCATTGTTGTTTGGCGGCCCCGGGCTGGATTCGAACCCGCCAGCTCAGCTGTACGTGGCTGGCGCCTTAGCCCATTGAGCCACAGACACCGAGCCAATAGGAATCCTTTCAAACTAATTTTTACCTTGTTAAAAACTCAAAATCGGTTATAAATAATATGTTATTGTTTATTCACTAATGTATTTTTTAAAAAATTATGAGAGTAGAAATTTAATTATTTGTTTTCTTCACACTTCAAGAGGTTCCATATTAATTATTCTGTCATTTGATGAATGGTGTGAAATTGCCTATTCACAAACCAGCAGACTTCATCTTCTTTATAAGATCTCTTCTGGCTCAGCCTAAAAAATGAATATACCTGGTTCTAATTTCTCAAATAAGAAAGTAATAAAAAGATAAATCACATGTACTTGGATACCTGTACCACAAAAGCCACACTAGAGTCCAAAATTAGTTTTGGAAGGTGAGTATGAGAAGAGTACTTGCTGATATTGGCATAGATTTTCTTGTCAGTTCATCAGGAAAAATGACCAATCTCCAATATTAAAGCAGGTGTTTGGCTTTTTAAAATGTTGTTTGGAGCCCCTCCTCGTTATGGTCATCCACATCTCATTACTTTATAATTGTGATGCCTTTCCTGGAAAGCCATTGAAATGCAGAGAAAAAAGCAGCTGGTTGGGAGCACTGCTAGCTCTGATGTGTACTCCATCCTGAATGAAAATGGTTTAATCTTTGGGTCTGGGTTTTCTTATCTTTAGTGAAAGAATTGAACTAAATGCTCTTTCAGGAGCTTCCCATCTCATAGTTTTCTGTAGCCTCAGTAAGATGAATGCTTAGCTATGTATATAAAAACCAGTCTAGCTGTTCAGTTCAAACCCTCTAAAATTCCGGGGGTTTTAGAAAATCCTATGAATTTTCTATCAGTAAATGTTTGGTGTACTGTAAATACAATCATTAACACATGTACTTTCTACTCTTCCATTACCGTGAGTTTGTGTAGATGGCTTTGATTCCTCATGGCAAGGATTCCTAGAATTTCAGCAATTCTATGTATTATTGTTATTTTCTCCAAAAATAACATTGCTCTATATTTTAAATTAATTTGAGTTTATAATCTACTCTTGAACACAGTGGGTTTGAACTGAGCTGGTCCACTTATATTAGGATTTTTTTCAATGGATACAGTCAACTGTCCGTATCCATGAATTCCCCATCTGTAACCAAACCAGATCAACCAAAAAATAACAGTACTGTGAGATAGAAAATACCATGGATATGAAGGCCAATTTTCCTGTCCTTGGATTCAGCAGGACCAAAGAGAATTGAGTGCGTAGTATGCATGGAGAGTTCTGGAATGAGTCCATTGAAGATACAAGGGGCTATTGTATTTTATTTGGAGATCTTCTACCAAAATCACTGCTATCCCATCATAATCATTGCCATCCTCATCTTTTGCCTGACTATTTGCCACAGGCTCCTAACTGGCCTTACTCCTCTCCTCCAATATGATCTTCAACCCATCTTTCTCTTTAAAAAAAGAAAATGGGGGGGGGGTGGGGATCATGTCAAGACTACCGTGTCATTTCCCTGTATCAAACTGTCAATTTTATGTGATTGTCCTTAGAATGATAATCCAAATTCTTAAGGGATATATGTAAAGCCTTCACTATCAAATCACTGTCATCTTTAGCAACTCTTATAGATTTGTTGAACAGCCCCCTCTCTCCTGTTCCAAGTCATCATTACATTTCCCCTCCTAGACTGCCTAATACCTTTCTATTTCCAAAACTCTGCCATATTAGTGCCTCTTCCATGTTTACAAACCCTTATTATCATTTACCACCCTGTAAAAGTAACCCTGTTAATGTCCCCCACTAGATTGCTAGTTAGATCTTTGAGAACCAAAACCATGACTTCACCTTGTTTGTTGGGATTCTGAGATGGTGTCCAGTACTTACTGAGTTCAGTCAATATTTTCTGAATGAATAGCTACACAAATAAATAACCAAAGAAAACTTAGGATGATTGCAGAACTAAGGGCAGGAATCATACTATAACTTCATAATTTTCTTTATTTGCAAACAGCATTTGAAATCTAATGATTCTAATACAGATTTTCTCACTCACATGAATCGTTAAGCTAAGAAAACTAAAATTTACGTAAAGCGTTATCAGTTGTTTTCATCCTTTGGGATAATGAATGTCTTTAGTCTTCATTCTCATATCTGAAACTTTTAATTCTAAGGAGGTAGGAAACTCTAGTACTTTGAAACTTACATGGAAACACTTCCATGATTTTCAGAATGTTGATTTTTCTTTTACTATCCTACTTTTGACTTTGTAGTGTATAACAATGACACATAATTTCTTAGAGTTTACAATTTAGAAAACACAGTCTCATACATTGTCTCATTTGAATTACAGGACAAATTAAGTAACATAATGGGGAAATAATATAAATAATGGCTCAATTTCCTTGACTTGCAACTTTATCATTTTAGAATGTTTAAGATAACAAGAGTTTACAGAATTTTAAAGGTTACACCTGGCTTTAAGAAATTAAAAAAAAAATAGTCTGTAGAGCTGCAATGAAAAATTACCACAGCTAATGTAATTTATCACAAATCAGGACCTGGTGTACTTCTTCCCTTGAGATATATACATGTGTAGGGAAGACGGGGAAGAAGTTGGCGTAGGGGACAAAGGACCCAGGGCATACTAGATATTCAGGTTGCCCGTTTTAGAAATGAAAATAAATTTGACTTTTGTAACCTAATCATCCCCATTTCTTCTACCTGTTCACCTCCAAATAACAACATGAGCAAAATAAGGCAGCCCTTGTATTTTGAAGTCACCTTTGTGCCGAATCTCTCACTTCTTTCTTTGGATTCTATCTGAAGTGCTGCCTTGGAACCTTCCATGTTGATACTTTCGTACGCGAAAAATATCTTTAACTGGGGTAGCAAGCCAAACTATCAGCGCTCATCCATTCCTTCAGGGCGAACGAATGATCTGAGAAAGGGGTATTGGAAACTAAAAAAGGGAAGAGAACAGAAGGACCCTGAGTGCCAGGTGACAGCACCACACAAGAGAGGCCACCAAAAACAATTTTTAAAGAGGGAAAACACAAAGCTCCGATGGCAGGATCTTCACCCTGCGCGGTTTTGCTTTGGGGTATCCTCACCCTAAATCTCCAGTGAAGGGGGCAATGGAAGCTGAACAGATGTGGAGGGAGCTGAAGTCAGCTAGAGACTTTTTCCTTCTCCACAAAGAAAAGTTGCTTTTGCCTTAGTGAATGAGCAGGAGCCTGGGAGGGGCATGAGGGCTCTGCTAGAATCCAGCGCTCTAAAGACAGTGCAGAAGAGCAAAACTGAAACTGAAAACTCAGCTCACTTGGCCGTCTGCGAGTCTTTGGCCTCGCCTCTCTGTGCTGTGGACCGTTGCGATGTGTCTGTGACAAAGAAAGACCGAGCAGCAGTCAGAGAAATCAGAGGACACCACTTCAACAATTATCCAAAAATAGGACATGGGCACGACACCTATCTGCCTCACGGGGACATGGTAGGTCAGCTCGGCTGCATGGCTGGAGAAGCGATTTTACCATTATAGGAAAAGGTAGGGGTGAGGAGTGATGAGAGGAAGGAAGAGACATGACTCAGTGGGGAACTGGGCGTAACCAAGGGCAAATATTTCTCTCAGACATAAATGGATCAGGGAGACAGAAAAGCAACAGGTCATCTTTACAGCGGTCTCTTCTTTCCTGCCTCCCAGTCACCTGTCACAGAGCACCAAGCAGCAACAAAAGGACAGAGAAGGGCCGTGAGCAGAACCTGCTTCCCTAACTGACTGGACGTCAGCTCCAGCCAGCCGCTATCTCAGCTAACTGGACAGTCAAACAAGGAGTCATTTGGAAAGTCGCAGGGATGAACGCACCACATCCCAGGGACGTACGAGGCAAGGACTAGTGTGCTTACTTCACTGAGGAGGACCCTGGTTGGAATCACTCCTGGGTTACAGAGCTGGGAGAATTCTGACCTCACCACAAACAAAAACAGGAGCATTTCGATTTGCTGAGCACTTATTACCTGCTGGGCACTCAGTTATCTGCACTAAAACCCTGCGATGTGAGTTTTACTACCGTCCCCATTTTTCAGATGGTGACACTGATGCCCTGAAGTTGAGGAATTTGCCCAAGATCTCATGGTAAAGGGAAAACCCCATGGTGTTTAACACCGTGGGGTTCTTGTGGAGAGATAATCTAATTGAGGACCCTTGGGAACCACTAGTAGGATTGCAAAGTTAAACATCCTTTATGGAAAGACGTATGGAGAATTCTCAAAGAACTGGAAGTTGATTCCGCCATCCCATTACTAGGTATCTACCCAGGAGAAAGAAAAGTCATTTTACCACAAAGACATTTGTGCTAGCATGTTTATTGCAGCTCAATTCACAATTGCCAGGACATAGATTCAACCTAAGTGCCCATTATCCATGAAAGGA
>CAUYON010109383.1:0-23514 GCA_963573935.1 Arctocebus calabarensis
AGAGTGAAGCCAAGGGTTTAGAATCACCTGTTTTTCTCTTTGTAGGTAAAGGGAATTAGTGTCATTCGAGATTAAGTGGCTTATAAGGACGTACCTGAGGACAAACAGAAGAAAAAGGAAGAGGTTAAAAAAAAAATAGAGTATAGCTCGGTGCTCATAGCACAATGATTACAGCGCCAGCCACATACACCCGGGCTGGCAGGTTCGAACCTTGCCAGGCCAGCTAATAAACAATGACAACGGCAACAAAAAATAACAGGGCATCGTGGCGGGCACCTGTAGTCCCAGCTCCTTGGGAGGCTGAGACAAGAGAATCGCTTAAGGCCAAGAGTTTGAGGTTGCTGTGAGCTGTGACGCCACAGCACTCTACCCAGGGTTACAAAGTGAGACTCTGTTTCAAAAAAATAAATAAACAAAAATAGATTACCAGGCAGCTGTAATAATCTATTCCTCATTCCATAAGTAGTAGATGAGAGAGGGAGAAAGAGAGAGACAATATATAAGTAAATAATAGATAACACATATTCATTTATCATAAACACAATATGGTACATGTTTACACATACATATATGAGTGTATTTATACATGTGTGCATATATTGTATTCAACATTTGTGAGTATATGTATAATATATACATATATTATATGTATATGTATGTGTGTTTATGCATATAATAACATGAATGTATATATAATATCGATATAATAGATATATGATATCTATATGATGGACATATGTATATGTACATCATAGATTTTAATATCTATATAATAGAATATATAATATCTATATAATATCTATCTATATATACAGAATGTGTAATATCTATATAATATCTATTATGGGAATAGATTTGCATAATAGCTATATAATAGGTATATAATATTAATAGATACATATTAATAGTTATATAAATGTATATAATATATATAAATCTACAGATATATAGATATGGATAATAGATATAAATAGACTAATATATATTATTAATAGATTTATAAATAGATATATAGATATGTAATATATAGAGATATATAAATAGATATATAATATTTAATAGAGAAATATTATATATAATATATAGATAGATATAATATATAACGGATATATAGACAGATTATATAGAGATATATAATAGATATAGAGAGATATGTAATATATAATAGATATATATTAATAGATATATAAATAGATATAAAAATATCTATACAATAGATATATATTTTATATATCTATTATATATATATGTCATATCTGTACAATAGATGCATATAATATCTATATAATATATATCATACCTATATAATAGATACATCATATCTATATAATAGCTATATATCGTATCTACATAAGAGACATATATCATATCTATAAAAGAGATATAGAATAAATATATGATAGATATACAAAATGTAAATGATAGATATATATAATATTTACATAATACAAATTATATCCAGTTGACCCTTGAACACCACACAGATTAGGGTAACCCACCACTTGTGCAGTCAAAAATCCACATACAACTTTTAACTTCTCCAAAACGTAGCCACTAAAGTAGCCTACTGTTAACTGGTGTTGGTACAATAACGTTACCAACAGAAAAGATATTGATATTAAGAAGCCATAAGGAAGAAGAAACACATTTACTATTCATGCAGTGGAAGTGGGTCATTATAAAGGTCTTTATTTTCAGCGTGTTTGCACTGAGGCAGGTGGGGAGGAGGAGGGAGAGGGTGTTGCGGGCTCATGCTGGCTCTGAAAACCCATGGTGAAGTGAACCTGCACGGTTCAAACCCATACTGTGTCCCAAGGTCGGTTGTAACACATACATATTTCTTATAATCTATTGTGAGACAAACACACACCTATATATGCATGTATCAGATAAATAGATGTCTATTTTTAACTTACATCATCTTCACCATGTGTATCCACTTTGCCTTAATCACAGTGAGAAGACTCATTACTATCTGAAAGTTGAACTTGGAAGGTCAAGTCTCAAACGATATAGGGACAATCGATACCCAGTTAACGAAGGACTTCTTACAGCTGCTGCCCATGAATCACGAGTGGAGATTCCTCCAGCATGAAATGGGAATGTTTTTGCATAGAATCTTGCAACTCTGAGTATGGCCCTTAGACAGGGTAGCAACTGCAGCCCTACGACATTGTGAGAATTGTACAATCTCTGGCCCATACCTCTGCTGATTTGGGATGTACATTTTAACAGAATTACTGAGTGGTTTCTGTGCAAGTTCAAGTTTCAGCCTCTCTTGATGACAAACCCAAATTTCCTTAGACTGCAAACTCAGTGTTCTGAGTTTTCATGTTTAATTATATTTCCATATTATTTTTTTTCTAGAGACAGGGGCTCACTGCATTACCCAGGCTGGCCTTTGAACAAACTTCTGGCCTCAAGGGATCCTCCTGCTTTGGGCTCTCATAATGTGGGAATTACAGGTGACAGCCAGGGCTCATGGCCCTGCTGGACACTCTGTAAACTTAAGTGGAGACTAACAGCTTGGTGACGACAATGGCTAAAGAATATCTTTTGTGCTTGTGCCATTGCACTGAGAGATGGTGGTCCCACCAGAATTAGTCCCTAGCAGACATTCTCAATACTGTCCCAAGTAATGAAAACCATTGCACTTGCATCTCATTTGATTTGAGAGGTACCCTTTTGCCTATTTAACTTGTACACAATAGCAGAAATTCTTAACTAAGCTCTTTTTTAATTAGAGTTCTACAGAGGACAGAAAACAAAGAACAGACAATTATTTCAATGACTGTTTTCCAGCATGAGAAGAGTAATGGCATATAATCCAAAATTTTTTTTAAATGCCCTCTCCAACGTGCAGAAAGTAATTTTGGTTATGAGTGTCCACCTGGTCACTCAATATTTGTTAAAAATTAGTTGATTCAAATCAACTGAAGATGTGCATTAGTTTCTCAACCTAAAATTCTCATGTTTTGCTGCTTTTTTCATAAAAGTGTTATGGTAATTAAAATACTATGTAGAGTGCTACAAGTTATTATTAGTAGTAGTAGTATTCTTTAAAGAAAGGAGCCTGCCAATGCTTTGGTATTCTATGGGAAGAATTTAAAATTCCATACAAGGACACTAAAATTCTCATGTTTTGCTGCTTTTTTCATAAAAGTGTTATGGTAATTAATATACTATATAGAGTGCTACAAGTTATTATTAATAGTAGTAGTATTCTTTAAAGAAAGGAGTCTGACAATGCTTTGGTATTCTATAGGAAGAATTTAAAATTCCACACAAGGGCACTGAGTTGTGAAGAAGCATTCTGGGTTGCTTTTTTCCCCGAAGGTACAAGGTAAGCAATCTATCACGTATTAATAAACAGCAGGTGACATGAATAGCCTTGTTCACATCTCACTCCATGAAAGACACACCTTGACATATTAATGTACCTAAACTGAATGTTCTGGGAGGCATTGGGTCCAGATTTCCTTTTGCTCATTCTTTCTTGCATGTTGAAGTAACCCCTGAAAGTAATGGGAAGTATGTACACAGGCACTTTCCACCTTTCAGCATCTTTTACTTTGTGAGTTTTGCACTTCCTTGAATTCCCTTTATCCATTAGTCTCTGACAAAATAAAAACAAAAATAATGTGAAGAGTGGGGAGGAAAGAAGAGGGACAGGAGGAAGGAAATGAAGATGGATAGAAGGAGGGAGGGGAGGAATAAATGAAGGAGGGAGGAGGAAGGAAAAGAAGGAAGTGAGGGAGAGAAGAAAGGAAGGAAAGAAAAAAGGGAGGACACAGGCAGGCAAAAAATACTTTACTTCAATACAATGCTCATGATTTATTTGCTTAAAGCTGATTATTATTTAGCTTGATATGAGAATGCTAAAATTTTAAATTCATAATGAAAGGCAATTGTAACAATGCTGTTAATTTTCCCCCCGTTGATGGTATGTTGCCAAACTTTTCTTGGAACAATGCAAACACTTCTCCTTTCTAATTCTAAGGTCCTAAGTTGACCATAACACCTTCCACCCTTGCATAATTCCTTCTGAATTACATGCTCTGTCTCTTCCCTTTCCAAAGCCCGGTGTCCATCTCTCTCACCTGTTGGAGCCCATCAATCTCCCTGGTCTTATGCCCCCTAGTGTCCAAAGTGGAGAACTTCAAGTGTGTAGACCTACTGGTTCAGAAGTTCAAATTCCTCATGGCACTTACAGATCTGAAATTTGACTTTCCATCTGACTCCACAATGCCATGACTACGTATATACCTGAAGAAAGAAAAAAAACATCATTTTACTACAAGGACTTTTGCACTAGAATGTTTATTGCAGCTTAAATCATAATTACTAAGACGTGGAAGCAACTCAAGTGCCCATCAAGTCAGGAATCGATTAACAAACTATGGTACAGGTACACTATGGAATACTATTCAGCCACAAGAATATATGGAGACTTTATATCTTTTGCATTAACCTAGATGGAGTTGAAATACATACTTCTTAGTAAAGTGTTACCAGAATGGAAAAAAGTCTGCAATGTACTCAGTAGTAATATGAAACTAATATGTAACTATGTATATAAATATGAAACTACATGCCCACATGAAAGAAAAAAACACAAGTATATTCTAACTAGAGGGAGGAGAGAGAAGGGTGGGATCTCACCTGATGTGTACAAGGTGAACGTGTTCAGAACGCCCCCAGCTGAAGGGCTCAACTACAACTTGAACCTTAGGAATGAAAACAATGTAACCTAAACATTTGTACCCTCCTATTAGTATGAAACTTTAAAAAAGCAAAAACGAAAACATGCCCAGGTAGGAGAAAGGGTCAATTCAACTTAAGTTGCGGGGAAAGGAAATAAAGGAGGAAAGGAGAGGGAGGTTGGTGGCTCCCACTGAATGGTCCCAATGTGTACATGTAGGGCACAACTCTTGGGCCCAACTACAAAACTGACTCTACCTAATAAATTCAAATATTGGGGCTGGGTTGTTTTTACCCTTACATTAACCTGAAATTTCAAAAAATAAAATAATTGCCCGGATTCTGAAATGGAGACTTAACCCCTTTACAGGAGTTATTCTATCCCTGCATCCATTCATATATAAAAAGTGACAGAGGAAAACTGCCAACCATTTGAGCTAAAATGAGAATTCCATGTGAAAATGCTAAATTTTAAGGAAAAGTAGTGGCTGTCTATCTTTCTCTTTATTTCTTAGTTTTTTTTTAAATTGCACGCAATAATTGTACATTATTTGGGGGGTACATGGTAATGTTTCTGTACATATGCAGTGATCAAATCAGGATAATTAGCATATCCATCATTTTAGACATTTACCATTTGGGGGGTGTTGAAAACATTCAGTAGCTTTCTAGCTATCTGAAACAAGATCATATATTATTTTTCATTATAGTCATCCTATATCAGTACAGAACAGAATTTATCCCCCGTATCCACTTATAGTTTTGTACCCTTTGACAAATCTCTACCTGTATTTCTTTAAGCAACTGCTTTGGGCAAACGTCCTTGATTCTCAAAGGCTGCAAGACCGGATGTCCAACAGAATGTCTCCTGCCAGCCTGGGAACCTCAGCCACGCAGAACATATCTTTGGGATTTCTTCAGCTATCTTACCTGTTCCCTAAATCAAACCCTATCTGTTCACAGTGCATGCAGAAAATGATGGCTTTCTTAACCTGAGCATACGCTTGCTACATTATTATAATATGATTCTACTGTGTCTAGATGTAACTTTTTAGAAAGGTGCATGTTGAACAGTAATGCCAGGAGAACAAAGACAAAGGAAGCAGGTGTTGCTATATCGTTCCCCCCAATACTGGAGCATTAGAAGGGAGTTGTCCTTGAGAAAGGATAACTTTAGAACTACTGCCGTTTAAGACAGAGCTTAGAAATAAAACCAGCAGGTCAGTCATCTGCAGATCATGAGGGGCTGAGTTTCCACAGTACAAGTGTCATTATCTAAGTCAATGAATCTCATATATATCTTCTTCCAAAGAGTGTTACAGCTGTTTCCCTGTGATCATGACGCTGGGGTAGTTTCAACACAGAGCAACTGTCTGTTAGAAATAAGGCTGGAGTATTAGCACATGTCTGTTAGAAATAAGGCTGGAGTATTAGCACATGACCTGTCTACAGATGAAATGATACCGTGGCTGGGCTTTGCTTCAAAGCATTCACTGCTGGAAATTGTGGAACTAGAAATAATAATAGCAACAACAATAGTAATAATAATAATAAAAACAGTACTAATTTAAAATGCTCAAGAAATTTCTGATTATTGAAGCTGGGTAGTCCATGGTATTTTACCATATTATTATCTCTAATTTATTTTTGTTTTAACCATTTTTTAAATTTCAGATAAATATGAGGGTATAAAGAATTAGGTTATAATGTTTGCATTTTTTAGGGCGAGTCCCTATTGTACTTGTGTCCTGCACCCAAAAGGTGTGCTGTATACCCTTATCAGAAGAAAAAAAAATCATTTTGTGATAGAGATCTTTGCACTTAATTGTTTATTGCACCTCAACTTAGGGCATGTAAACAACCTATTATCTATCTCTGATTTCATACATGTTTATTATATTCTACAACAGAAAATTAAAACATTTCAGGTGACCCCTTTCTTGCAGACAGATTCTCCAGCCAACTCATCCAGAAACTCCAAATATGGTTTAAAAAAGAATCATATTTAATAATAACGAATCATGGTTTCATTACTTGTATTATTTCCAACTTAGGCTGTTATTTTTTTTTAATGGGCAAGACACATATTTATGTGTAAACAAAATTTATTGTATATTTTGTAGGCTTCCTCTAAGCTAGATTTTATAGCATTTTTTATTTCAACAACTAATGGTTTATTGTCAAACTGTTTTTTATCAAAGATAATAATAGCACTCAGGCAGCAGTGGTTTGAATGTCTGACTTTACTTCATAGCTCATAATGCTTTTTCATTTCTCAGATCACTATAGACTTTTAAATTATTTTTATGTCCTTTACTGTGAAATACGTTTCCCCTTCATCATCTTAAGATCTTAATTTTTTGTTTGTTTTTTCTTTCATTTTCTTTCTCGCGTCCTTCCTAGAATAAAGATTATTACTTGGACCACGTTTTACCAACAGCCTTTTCCAACCCATTTCCTCTTAAATGTATTTCCACATGTCTGTTTTAAATACATTACAGCTGTAATTACCTAGCAAGCCTTAGAGATATTGCGTCTTTCATCAATCAAATTAGATCAGGGATAATTATGGTGGTAAAGGAAGAGATTGAAGATCAGGATGTTCAGATGAAAATCAATCAGCTACACCATTGATTCTGTTTCCTTACAATTTTAACAGCTACAGAGAGAACTAAAAAAATTCTACATCCCCTGGCTGATCTTAGCACCGTGCTAAAGGCTCTGCCGTGAACTTGACTATAACCTCATAATGTCACATACCCTACGTGGATTGCTTTACTTTCGAACCAGGCACAGAAAAACCAAACATGGTTTATCACAGACACCAGAGAAGATACTCATTAATTTCCGTCTAATTCCGACTGTCTTGTTTTACTTTTCCTCTCTCTTCTTTCTTTGTATTTTCCTTTCTAGTTGATTTTTTAATAGAAAAAAAGAAAGCGGAAGCTCTCTGTAAATAATTACCTAATCCTATTCTGCTTTTTGTTTTTAAACTGGAAAAATTACAGCTTGCCCTACTGGGATCGTTAATCTTGAACAGAGAATTTTTAACAGCCCTGATATATAATGTAATATATATATTTTATATGTAATATAATATACATAACAAATATATCGAATATATGTGATATATTATACACAATATATACATGTATATATGTATAATACATGTATGTATGTCATATATATTTATATATAAATAGCAGGGCTGTTTTAATAAGTACATACATAAGAGATTACAGGATGTGGAAACTACCTACAGATAATGAAGATAAATAACGTCATTATTTTTTATATTCCTCTTTACATAGGAATTCCAGAATTACATGAACTTACAGAAATGTATCTTTCACTGTAAGTTGACATCAAAATAATTAATGACAATTATTTATTTCTTTTTGCTGTTGATTGTTTTTTGTTGTTGTTGTTTGTTTGTTTTGCGTTTTTTTTTTTTCTGGCCAGGGCTGGGTTTGAACCCATCTCTGCAATGTGGGGGTCACCACCCTACTCCTTTGAGTCACAGGTGCTGCCCCTTTTTTGGGGGGGAAATTAGGCATTTTATTTGACTCATCAAATAATACCAGTTAGTTCAGGAAACAACCATCAAAATGTATTACTTGTACTAACAATATGTGCAACCACATTTCCAAGAAGAAAATTACTTATTCTTTTGTTAAATGTCACCACAAATCGCGTATTAATCAATTTAATTAGTTAATTATATAATTTATAATAAATTACACCTATAATTAGGTCTATAAATTACAATGAATTAATTAATCATTTATCTCATTCTGCATGTTATATTCAATGATATGTGTGTGTGTGTCTTTTTCAATTGGTCCACTAAATTATTGATTCATACTTTAGTTTTAAGTGCCACTTTTTTTTTTGGAATGAGTGAAGCCGTCTGTTTCTCTCACTGTGGTTTGGATTTCCTACAAACATTTTCAGGCAGAGCCACGCTGACGTGGCTGGTTGTACCCTGCCTCTCTCTCTGCACATATGGGAGAGATTTAGGGCACACCCAGGGGAAATTGGCCACGTATTGCTCGACCATTCTCCAATAGGTCACAAGAATTTTTGCTTCTGTCCGCAGTGGGAGGAAGGGACTTTTCTCCAAATCGTAACCAGTGTTTGGTGTCGGCAGACTTTTGAGTTTTGCTGTTCTTCTGCATCTGTGATTACAGGGCCATGTTAACGCAGTTTAGAATTCGCTAAATCTCAGGGAGGCTGAGAATCAACAAACATCTTTCAGCCAAGCAGAAGTGTTCCCTGGTCTCTGAATTGCTGCTGCATTTATTTTTAAGCATATTTATCTGGGGTTATTATAATTCATCTTAGCCATTTCTGCACATTACATAATTCCAAAAACTGAATATATTGTTTTAGTTTGCAAGGTGGATGTTACATGTCTTTACTAGATTCGTGTGTGTGTTTTTTTAATTTTCTTTTCTTTCTTTCTTTCTCTTTTTTTTTGGAGACAGAGTCTTCCTCTGCCATCCTGACAAGAGTGCCGTGGCATCATCATACCTCACGGCAACCTCAAACTCTTGGGTTTAAGCAATCCTTCCATCTCAGCCTCCTGAGTAGCTGGGATTATAGGCACCTGCCACAATGCCTGGCTAGTTTTTCTATTTTAGAAAAGTCTCTTAGAATTTTAACAACTACAGAGAGAACTCAAAAAATTCCGTGTCTCTTCTATTTCTGAAGAGACTGGGTCTGGCTTTTGATGAGGCTGGTCTTAAACTCTTGAGCTCAAGCAATCCACCTGCCTTGGCCTCTCAGCGTGCTGGGATTACAGGTGTGAGACACCACGCCTGCCCTGTGTCTTGTTTTTACATCCATGGTGACTTTTTTTTAATTTTCTCGATTGCACAGAAATTGAAATTACCAACTGAGCCTTTGTGGGGATTGTTAGACCTGTGTCCTGGTGCAAGAAATTCTTTGCTACCTCAAGTCATAAAGTATGACCCTTCTTTTTCTCCTAGAAATCAAGGCATACTTTTTCTCACAGTCAAGTCTTTGGTTCCCCTTCTGATAAACAGCTGGTTTTCTTTCCTTTTTCAATGAGGGCCTGCAAATTCTTATACATTATATTATGTTGGGTTACAACCTTTTGAAGCTCAGTATAGGATAGTAAAGAAATCATCCAAGCTCGAATACTCTTCTTTGGTAACTTTGATGCCCACCAACTGAAGACCTTCAATAAAGGCCATAGTCAATGTTAAGATTATGTTTACAGTAAAGAAGCTCATGCTTTATGGGAAACTGTAGGTGTCTTTATAACAGGGGATTAGGGCAAGACATCTAATTATAACCTTTTGGCTTATCCTTTGTAATCGGAGGTGGGGTGGGAGTTAAGAAAACAATACTCTGTTTCTTTCTACCGGGTGTTATAGAAAGGAGGTGACTTTGGTGATTAGAGAATCTGCATTTTTGTTTGGGGTGAGAAGAAAAGAAATTGGCTATTCCATCGGGGAGAGAATTGTCATCAGGAGAGGAACTCGGCCGACCACGGTGGCCTTTACGTGGTTGCACACCATGTTTGCTTCCTAATATACTTACACAAGACCCCAAACAAACTTCATTTGTCTCTAATGGGAAAATCTTGGTCTCATATTGATAGGGAAACTTTTTATATTTGGTAGGGGACTGAAGAACAGGGACGCAATCAGCTGACAGCTGCTAGAATTACCTGTTTCTTTATCACCTATGGGAAGATTTGTTTGTACCTTTTTGGTAGATCTCCTTCATTTAAGCTAACTGTGTTTTTACTTATTCATAACTTGCTTATGAAATTCTTATGCATTTTAATACCCTATAATTTTAATCTGAGATTGTCATATTTTTTTAAAACTAATAAGTTTTCTTTTATAATTCCTTGAGTAAATCCTCCCTTAAAACAAGTTATATATCCACACATACAAATACAAATTCAGGCATGCTTCTGAATTGAACTTGTGAATTATTTGTATTTTTTATTTTATTTTATTATATTGTTTTGCAGCTTTTGGCCGGGGCAGGGTTTGAACTCGCCACCTCCGGCATATGGGGCCAGTGCCCTACTCATTTGAGCCACAGGCGCCACCCAAACTTGTGACTATTTTAATTAGAGTAATTGGCTTTTGTGCAATTTCTTGTATTCTGTTTATCTAACCCGTCAAATCCATAATGATAATCTCAGAGAATGAGTTAATGAGAACTTTACTTTGTTTCTATTTAATTGAACTCCTAGTTTAGGACGTATACTATCTCTCTGTTACAGCTCGGGTGAAAATTACTGAACTGTAGTCTACTTCTTTCTTTTATTTGTTTGTTTTCTTTTCGTTGTGATGGGATGTGTGGTGTGTTTGCATGAGTTTGAGGTCACAGGTAGCCTCATGAATTTAATTTCTGTATTTGTTTTAGCCTAATTCAGATTCCTTAATTTTTCAGATGTACTCAATCTAATGGTTTCATATTAACATTGAGTAGAATTAGTATTGAGCACATTCTTTAAATATGTCAATTTGTGTTTTTACTAACAATATGTATTTATGGCTCGGTGTCCATAGCACATTGGTTATAGCCCCAGCCACATACACTGAGGATGGCAGGTTTGAACCCGGCCTGGGCCTGCTAAAAAAAAAACCCAGCGACAACTGCAACAACAACAACACAACAATAACAAAAATAGCCAGGCATTATGGCAGGTGCCTATAGTCCCAGCTACTTGGGAGGCTGAGGCAAGAGAATCACTTAAACCCAAGAGTTTGAGGTTGCTGTGAGCTGTGATACCACAGCACTCTACTGAGGGTAACATAATGAGACTCTGCCTCAAAAAATAAAAAATAAATCCATTCCTACAACTCTTCCCTTTTTGGGCATTATTTTTTTTGTTGTTGTTACTTTCTTTTTCCCTTGGCTTATTTTGAATCCATATATTTTATATTTATTCTTTTCACAACCACCATTAAATTTTACTGCAATTATTTAGGTAAAGTATACTTTTGTAAGATAATCTGAATGAATTGGATATTTATGGAATACTCTTGACTGTTATGTAAATCTTAGAATACCTAACTAATGATTGAACACCCAACATTTCCTACAACTCAGAAGCTTACCATTTTGTAGTCTGAAAGTTTATTAATTACTTACGTGTATTTTTAAAACTCACGGACGTGTCATTATTTCTCTCACATTCCTCTTTACATAGGAGTTCCAGAATTACATGAACTTAAAGAAACGTATCTTTGTAAGTTACCCTTAAAATAATTAATGAAAATGCCTTATTCTTTTGTTAAATATCACAATAAAAGCCTCTGTCTGTGAATTTACTGATTTTGAATGTGTAGGATACTTTATCCTTTTTTCTACATTTCAGATTGATACGAGTTTACGAATGTTAAGTTACATTGTTTTCGTTTCTAAGGTCAAGTTCAAGTTGTAGTTGAGCCCTTCACCCAGGGAGTGTGCTGAACACCCCCCCCTTGTGCACGTGAGGTGAGACCCTGCCGAGCACCTCCCTTCTTCCCCTCCCTTTTTCCCACCTCTCCTCTGCCCCTTGCTAGATTAAACTTGAGTTTTTCTTCCATGTGTAGTTGTTTATATATAGGTTTCATATTAGTACTGAGTACCTAGGGTGCTTCCTTTCCCATTCTTGAGATGCTTTACTAAGAAGAAAGTATTCTGGCTCCATCCAGGCTAACACGATGTAAAGCCTCCATCTTTTTAATGGCTGCATAGTATTCCACTGTATACATATACCACAGTTTGTTAATCCGTTCCTGGGTTGGTGGGCACTTGGGTTGCTTCCACCTCTTGGCAATCAAGTTGCAATAAACATTCTGGATACATTTTTGTTAATTGACACAAAATAACTGGACATCTTCATGGGGTATGTATGGATATTTTGATACGTAACAATGTATGGTGATTGGATCAGGAGAATTAGCATATCCTTCTCTTCAAACATCTACCATTTCTTTGCCTTGGGGATATTTAACATCCTTTCTTCTACTTATTCAAAACTATGTAAAATATTACTGTTAACTGGAGTCATTCTTGAATGTCACACCTGTCATTTTGTGTCATCTTCCCTCTCTCTCCCCCCACTTTCTCTCTGTCTCCCTCTCTTCCCCTCAACCCTTCCAGGCTCTGGTAACATCTATTCTATTTGCTTGTACAACATCTACTTTTTTTAGGTCCCAGGTACAAGTGAGAACATGCAATATTTAGCTTTTCATTCCTAGGTGATTTCACTTCTAACCAGAATTTTGTATCTTTCCCTGTTGATAGAAAATAATCAGCAAGTATGTATTTAAATGTTGTTTTGCCATCTTCTTGCCATTCTGTTGAAAGTCTCAAATGCATGTCCAAATGTCAGAAACTCTCCATGTTTTCACCAATTCTTGGCCCTGATATGACTTTTTTGATTTATGGATCTCTTGGTGGTGTGTATTTCTTAGTATTTGAGTGTATTTCTTAGTGACATCTTCTATTTCACTAGTTTTTGCTTCAGTTACATGTTTCATGAAATTTGTTTTAAATATATGTATTGTTTGGTGCCAATGCCTGCATTTTGATTGCACAAGAGGGCCTGTCACCATCAGCTCTGCCTAATTTCATCCAGTTTGGTGGATAACATTCCCTCATCAATTTCAACATTATAAATATACTTCTCTTAAGCCTTTTTCAAAATTTCCGTAAAAGAAGTTTTTGCCTTGAATTACTTTAGGATTCAAAGAGTGACTTTCATGTTGCCTTTCTTCAAATTGTACTTATTGTATATTTTGATTTTGTTTGTTTGTTTTTTGGTTTACTGTTTTATGTTATTGAGGAGTGTTAAGATAATTAAACAGAAGGTCATTAATTAAACTGAACTAAGGCTAACACCCTGGGTTTCCAGGTAAGCAAACCAAATCCTAAATCTCGCTCATTCACTATAAATGCCTAATTTACAAAGAAACAGAACTTTAGTTGAGTGAGTCCCAGGCACCCAATGGGCCGATTGCTGTGTTGTCTTGAACTTCTTATCCAGATTCCCAATAAGGTAATTGCTCAAACTTTAATCAATCAAATAATTTTCTTATGTCATTTCTGAATTCATCCTAAAAAATAAAAAAATGAAAGGTATTGCTTTCATGAATCACTGTCTGGTCAAATAAAGTCTTTAAAATGTTAGTGAGTCAAATTGTCTCTTTAAACAGTTGGTACTTGGCTTAGGCCTTTATTAAATTTATTCTCTTACCATCTGTCTCTCTAGTACTTTTTATTTCTCCTCTTCATTCCTAAGTGTTCTTGGGTTGTCCTGGTTGAAAATCCCGTCTCCTGATGATATTATTCATGTCTCATTGCTTGCTTTTTCAAGACCAGACTTTTGCTTTGAGCCCTCAATGTGAAACTTGTTTTTGGTTTTTTTCTCTTAATAACTTTATGCCATGTTCAAAGTCATTGCACCTGTTCAGGGGCGAGGAGGGAAAGAAAGAAAAAAAAAGAGATGTGTTTAAGTCCTTTACCAAAATCATTTTTATGGAGTAAAAATCGTTCATAACATAAAATTAATTTTTTTTTTTAGAGACAGAGTCTTACTTTGTCACCCTGGGTAGAATGCTGTGACGTTACAGCTCACAGCAACCTCTAGCTTTTGGGCTTAGGTGATTCTCTTGCCTCAGCCTCCCAATTAGCTGGGACTACAGGTGCCCTCCACAACACCCGCTATTTTTGTATTGCAATTTTGTTGGGGTTCAGTTCGCACCTGCAACCCTCAGTATATGGGGCCGGCGCCCTACCCACTGAGCCACAGGTGCTGCCCTAAAATTAAATATTTTTAAATGAACAGTTCAATGTTAGTTAGAATATCTGCAAGGCTGTACAACTGTCAACTCTCCCTAGATGCAAAATATCTCATCGCCCCAAAAGGAGACCTCCCCGTGCCCATTAATCATCACTCCCCATTTCTCCCTCCCTCAGCACCTTGCAACCAACAATTTATCTTCTCTCCAGACGGTTTACACAAGTAGAATCCCCAGTTTTGTCTGTCTGGCTTTCTCATGCATATTTGTTTTCCTTCTGTCTTTTTCCCCCCCGATACGCATCTATTTCTCCTTGCCATATCTCCTTAATGCAATGTCCTTTTTCATTTTAAGGATTCCCTTTTTATGTCTGTTTTTAAATTTCAGAATATTACAGGGGTACAAACATTTTGGTTCTGTTAATTGCCCTTGTTTTGCGCCCTCGGTGTTAATGGGGAGTAAGTTCATGCTTCACCTGCTGCATGTCCTTATCCGGATGCCATCTTGAGCATCCTTCTCAGCTTTACATCTAGCATGGGGTCTCCTAACAGAACAGCTAAAATGCTGTGGGTCTGTAACTGCCAGATAGATGAATGTACAATCACCTCTGAATTTCTTACTCGTAATGCAGAATCTACTATAGTCCAAGGTCAACCACCACTGCTCATAGATGAAATCATTTCATGCAGACAGTTCCAAATATCTCCTAGGGACATAAAAAGTTGTAGATGACACTATTTCAGCGTTATAAAATCCTGTGCCCTCTAACACTCTAAAATGCTCCCATCTGCTTCTCTCTTTTCTACATTTATCACCCCCTAGCACATGATAGTCAATCATTTAATGTACTCGATATATCTATTTTTGTTGTGTCTTATCTCAGTAACAAGTTAATGTCGAATGTAGAGTTTTTTGTTTTTTAAGTATATTGTTTTTCTCTAGTCTCTAGATATTGCCTGGAAATATCTAGCTAAATAATAGAGATATATAGATATTATAATAATAATCTCTGGCTAAAAAAAAAAAGCATTTAAAAATATAGTTGAATTTGTGTATTATATCATATTATTATATTATCCAGTATGTGATATACATTATATTATATACATTATTTTGTATGCATTATATTGTATGCACTACATTTATGCATTATTTATTATATGCAGGTGGCCACAAAGTTTCTATGATTTGAAATACTGTGCAATTTGGTGGTGCCTGTAGCTCAGTGGTTATGGCACCAGCCATATACACCCAGGCTGGTGGGTTCAAACCTGGACCAGGCCAGCAAAAGCAACAATGACAACTGCAACAACAACAAAAAAAAAAAATAGCCAGGCATTATGGCAGGCACCTGTACTCCCAACTACTTGGGAGGCTGAGGAAAGAGAATTGCTTAAGGCCAAGAGTTGGAGGTTACTGTGTGCTGTGATGCTACTGCACTCTACCGAGGGCAACATAGTAAGACTCTGTCCAATAAATAAATAAATATAAATAAATAAAAGTAAAATACCATGCAATTTTTAAAAGACTCTTATTTGACAATATGAATGTTACTTTCTTTGCATTATCATTATTAATATTGCTTAATATTTCGATGCAATAATCATCTCATTTCTTTTCTGAATGTGTTTATCTTCGTTCATTCTTTACAAGGATTTTGTTTCTAGTCCTTATCTTAAACATTGTTATTGTTATTACATTTTAAGCCTTTTTAATTCTGCGAAGGCAAAAAGTGGAAACCTAATAAACACATGTACATGTAAAAGTAAAATAAATAAAAATAAAATAAAATAAGAATAAAATCCTATCTTACCACTGGGGGAAAAAATAGTGTGCAATTTTAAATGGCATGGAAATTTTATAGTGACCCTATATTATATATTGTGTGTTTTACTACATTAGACTATACTACGCTATATTATCCTATATTATATAGTATTGTAGTCTATTAAATTTTATCACGTTGTAATCATGTTACTACAATCTATTATATTCTATTCAAACATACCCATTTTCATTGAAATTTAAGAGTTATGATACACAACCTTATATCATCTCTCATTTTGATCTCCATTCTGTCTGACACAAAGATTCCCAATGCCTCTTTGTTTTTAACTTGCAAAGTCATTTACAGCAAGTTTATTGCCTAATTTTATTATAATGTTTTCAGTGAAAGGATTAATTAAGTCTTTGGCCGTGTCCCAGAAACTAAAAACCCAGAGTCTCTTAAGTGGCATTGTACATGGGGACGCTGATTATAATTTAACTTCCCCATAACCTTGTGAAGGGTCCAGGCCATAAAAGGAAGAAAGGTGCCTGGTTCACGAGAGCCCTGGGTGGGCTCCTTGGTCAGAGAAACCATATAAAAGGTGACAGCAGGTGGCATTCCTGTACTCCAGGGTCCAGAAGATCATGAGTTCAGATTTCAAACTGTTATTCCTCTCCATAAAATGATTTTTCCTCCTACTTGGGCAGTTTTCATGGTGGCGTCCACCATGACAATCATTAATTGCTCATGAAGCTGTCTCAGCACCTGTAGCTCAGCAGCGAGGATGCCAGCCACATACACTGGAGCCGGCGGGTTCGAATCCAGCCCCAGCCTGCCAAACAACGACAACTACAACCAAAAAATAGTCAGGTGTTTTGGTGGGCGCCTGTAGTCCCAGCTACACGGGAGGCTGAGGCACGAGAATCACTTAAGCCCAAGAGTTTGAGGTTGCTGTGAGCTGTGATGCCACAGCACTCTACTGAGGGTGACATAGTGAGACTGTGTCTCAAAAAAAAAAAAAAGTCATAAAGCTTTATAAGTACAATAAAAAGAAATATGATGGCCTCATCTTCAAATACCTACACCCTCCCTTTCTACAGAGGGTGCCCCAAAAAATGTATATACATTTTAAGAAAATAAATATCTATTAAAACATTAATGCTCTATTAATCTATTAGTAGAAAAATCTATTAAAACGTTAAAACATATATACCAATAATAAAACTAAGTGCAAGTCACATTTTTTTACAGGAGGCAAATGTGACATGAGTCTTATAATTTTAGTACAGCTTTTTTTTTTTGCCTTTCTTAAAATGTGTATGCATTTTGGGGGGCACCTTCTGTGTATAACTATACACGTAAGCAAGAAAGTCTTCCAGCCATCAGTGACCTCTTCCTTAACCCTGAGATCATCCAAAGTCAGAAAAAGGCAAAGTGACTTCTTAGCTATTAACAACTCTGATTCCCATTACAGCCAAAAATCAGAACACAGAGATTTGAGTTGCCCAGTGTTGTAGAAATGGTAAGAGTGTTATTTGTGTCTGGAATATTTAGACGTGGAACAGTTCTTCCCAGAGCTTACTATTGACCCTTGGCTAATTATGGTTCCTGATTCTCCTAATCACGGTCTGGTAAACATCAGCCCAGGGGGAAAAAAAACTGCTTGAGCCTCAGATGTATAGAGAGAAATGAAATGAAATCAGATGAGAGTTTACAAGTCTATTCACAAATCATGTGCTCTTAAATCCAAAATGGTTAGTAGGGGTTTAACCCTGTTGTCCTCTGATGTACACTTACCAAAGTATCCATCAGTCCTTTAAACTAACAAAAAGACCCAATTCTCTCTTGCATTTTGTTCTAAACAGGCAACTCATGTTGTCCATTCTGAAAAATCTATTGATAAATTGTTCACTGCACCCTCTGATTCACGAAGTGTCATTTTACAATGGGATGTGCTGAATTGAATTGCTTTCGGTATATTCAGCCATGCTAGACCTTGAGGAATCATCAAAAGCAGAGATTCCCATTAGCAGTGGAGATTGTTTCGAAGGACCCTGGGTGATGTTTTGAGATTTTTTCGGATGATTGCAACTCACAGGCTGCTAAGGGCCTCTGGTAAGTAACACTCAACACTCAACACAGGCGCTACGGCAAAGAATCCCCCCCAACTCAAAGTGTCAATAGTAACACCCTAGAGAAAACATTCTTGAAAATTTCCTGGATAGCATTTCACGAGCTCTGTAAAGATTTCAGAGGAATGACTTCATTTCCTCCTGAATTAGGAAAAAAAAAAAATAGCCGTACAGCCACCTGCAGATGACATTCCCCCACCTAGTTTACATTCACCATACGTATGCTACCTGCCTTGCTGTTATTTTGTGTATTATGGCTCTTTCATTTACACCAAGTGGATACATTGTTTAAGCAGCATTTACTTTATTATCCTGGTGCCTGCACCAGGATTCTACTTCTCATTGTACTTGTAACACATTCAAGGCTCATTCACTTTGTAGTTATAACTTCTTTCATGGTATTTCAAGTTTCAAGAAATTCCCTCTCTGTAATTCACGATTGCAAAAGACCTGCAAACAACCCAAGCGACCATCCATACATGAGTGGATTAAATGCTCAGCAGTAAATGGTAACCCGGTACTTTTTGTAACAACCCAGATGGAGCTGCAGGCTTTCTTCCGAAGGAAGTATCACAAATATGGAAAAACAAACACAACTTTGCAGTCGCACCAACAGTGGAAAAGTGTTCCCTTCTCTCCACATCCAGGCCAGCATCTGCGCCTTTGAAACCTTGTGATGTGGGCTGTTCTTACTAGGGTTTGGTGATGTCTCAGGCCGGTTTTGATTTGCATTTCAATAAAAAACAAAAAAAAAGATGGAGAGTTTAGGTCTTTCACATTAACATGATAAGGTTGGAACACATTCTTGTTGGTGAAGCATCACAAGAATGGAGAAGCAAGAATCCAATGTACTCAATTCTAATATGAAGCCAGTAGATGATCTAATACACACCCATAAAAGAGAAAAATTGGAATCAATTCAAGGTCAAGGGCAGCGGAGGGAGGGAGTGGGGAGAGGGGAGGAGAAAGGGAGACAGGGTCACGTTGTGTGGCACAGCTCTTGGGGGTGGGACACAATTATAAGAGGGACTTGACTAAATAAATGGAAAGCATGCAACCTAATTCTTTGCATGCTCAATGAGCCTGAAAAAATTTAAAAAACAGTTGTATATATATAACTATGTATATATATATATAAAACTATTTATATATATATATATATATATATGACCTGTGCTCAATACCAAATTGGAACTAGTTAATCAACACTTATATACATATATGAAAAGAAAACTCAATGGAAATTGGGGTGGCAGGAGGAGAAAACAGAGTTTGGGTAAATTCACAGGTACAGTTCACACTTTCTGGATGAAGGGCACACTTAGAACTTTGCCTTAAAATGTACACAAGCAAAATATTTAACCAAAATGTGCGTACCCTCATCCTATTAATATTCAGACATATAATTTTTTAAAAAAGAGAAATATGCTCACCTTTTGTTTTCGATATAATTCTATTTCTTTTCTTGGTTCCCCAATTCAAATACTCACCATTTTTTTACTGGTCCCATGCAATACAGTTTGCAGAGAACCATATTCCTTGAATATGCTTCTACAAATACCTGAAATAGGTATTTACATTTTCTATGTCATCCAACTGGAAATAAGAAAACACCAAAACAAAATGAGACTTGCTTCTGGAGGGCTGTCATTATTCCCCATTTCTATCCAGCTAGTATTCCCGTCCCGTTTAAATTCACCAGGGCCCAAGAACTAACTAGCAAACCCTCACGTCAATAGGCAATTTTCAGCTGCAGCCTTCAGATTTACCTTGAGATCTGGGATGAAGGATTATGTGTCCACCTTCCTGCTTCATCTTCTGATAAACAGCCCTTCTGGAAAAAAAAATGCCTTATCTTGTTGTCAGAGGGCAGAAAATGTCCTGAAATAAATGGAAGGCATCAGTGACTGAGTTTACCAGAGAAAAGCATCCTCACCGGGCTCGGGCAAGATCAGCAGCAAACTCTGGAGACTGTGCTGGAGGAAAAGAAGAAAAAACAATGCAAAATGAAACACAGAAGCACAGGCAGAAGAATAGATGTGCCTCGAGTCAGTGAATGACCTACACCCCTCTCCAACACATCATATCTCTGCAGAGATACGTCTGAGAAGGCAGCTTGCAAACGCAGCAGTCAGGACATTAGGGGCAGATGCCTGAAACCCTCTTATCTGTTCCACACATATTTTATGCTTGATTATATTCCATGGGGAACCAATCTATACATCCTGGCCTCACAATGCCCAGATTCATCCTCAATTCATAGAACATTTTGCTGGGCGGAGCCCTTGGAATCTTAAGCCACCCACCAAAGTCTTGACTGAAAAGACCGGCCCTAAGCCCTCCTTCACTTAACAACAGTCTGGATCTGAGCATCCTGACTTCGACCTAAGCACAAAGCTGTCTCCTCCCCACGCCTTCCTCCCTCCCTCCAAAGATGTAAACTCCTTGATAACACACTTGAGTACATAAACGTAGCTCCGCTCCGTGTGGCGATGGTAGCATTAACTATACATCAGCTCACAATAAACGCTTGTCAGGCTAGAATTAAGGGTAACGCTTGGCTTCAGCAGCTCTGCAGAGATGCAAAGCAAAACCTTTCACTCTAGATGCATCAATTCCAGGACAGAATTCTTGTCTTCCCAAGACGTGACGCCGGAGGAAAAAAGCAGAGGTAATCAGATAGAAAGTCGGTGAAGAAGTGACATACAGCTTGGAGTCGTCACCCAGAAGGACAGTGGCACGAGAATATATTAACACTGTCCCTGTTTGGTCATTTCGCCATCATGGGGGCCCCTATATCATTTTGGTTTCTATGACAAAAATGCCCCAGTTTGTTAGAAATAGGAACAATACAAATTTATTGCCCGCAGTTCTGGAGGCTGGAAATATGGTTACCAGGGTGTGACAGATACTGTTCCTGGTATGGGCTTGGTTTCTAATTTAGATGGGACCTTCGGGCTGTGTCCTAATGTGGTAAAAATAAATAACTATGGTCTCTTGGTCTCTCCAGCTCCTTATAAGAGCTACATGTATATGTGTGTATATATATAGCCCTGGGATATTATAGCCATATATATATAGACAGACACACACCTAACGGGTACAATTCACAGTTTCTGGGCGAAGGGCACACTTAGAACTTTGCCTTAAAGTGTACACAAGCAGGCTTGGCACCTGTAGCTTGGTGAGCAGGGCGCCAGCCACATACACTGGAAATGGCAGGTTCGAACCCAGCCTGGGCCTGCCAAACAACATTAACAACTACAACCAAAAAATAGCCAGGCATTGTGGTGGGTGCCTGTAGTCCCAGCTACTTCGGAGGCTAAAGCAAGAGAATCACTTAAGCCCAAGAGTTTGAGGTTGCTGTGAGCTGTGACGCCACCCCACTCTACAGAGGGTGAGACAGTGAGACTCTGACTAAAAAAAAAAGTGTACACAAGCAAAATATTTAACCACAATGTGCATACCCTTGTCATATTAATATTCTGAAACGTAATTTTTTTAGAAAGAGAAATATCCTCACTTTTCATCTTTGATATAATTCTATTTCTTTTCTTGCTCCCCCAATTCAAATACTCACCATTTTTCTACTGGTCCCATACAGTAGAGTTTATTTACAGAGAAACATATTCCTTAAATATGTTTCTACAAACACTTATTTCAGGTAATAGGTATTTCAGGTAATAGATATAATTAGGCATACCTAATATATATATTATGTAAACATATAAACATATATATATACACATACACACATATATATAGATACTCATATATATATATACATACACATACAAATATATATCAGAGCTGGCGAGTGCAAACCCAGCCTGGGCCTGCCAAACAACAATGACAACTACAACCAAAAAAATAGCAGGGTATTGTGGTGAGCACCTGTTGTCCCAGGTACTTGGGAGGCTGAGGCAAGAGAATCACTTAAGCCCAAGAGTTTGCTATGAGCTGTGACACCACAGCACTCTACTGAGGGCGACACAGTGAGACTCTATCTCTGAAAAAAAAGAAAAATTGTTGTTTTGGTGAAAGAGCAGAGGGAAATGGTGTTTTGTTTGTTTTCACCGACAGGCAATAATCCCATTCGTGAGGGGCCCATCTTCAAAATGCTAATCTCTTTTCCAAAGCCCCCACCTCCTAACACACCAGCACATTTGGTATTAGATTATCACACAGGAACCTGGCCGAAAGGAACCTGCAGAGCACAGCTGAGACGTCTTGCTTTAATCCAAAAGCACAGTTCTCTTTTTGTAATGACTAAAACCACATGTGGGCTAAAAGGAAAAGAAAAAAACAATTACTTAAACATTTCAGGGAGCGATAAATCACCAAATTATAGGATATTTCACTGCATTTTTGACAACAGAGAAAGTAAAGTGGCTTCTTATTCTAGTGGTTGCTAAAAGCAAATTTGTTTAAATACTGAGGGTTTTATAAAATTGGGGAGAACATGAAACTCTTGTAAGAGTATTTCTTGTAAAGAAATCTGCAATCTATATCAAAGAGCAAGGCAAGCAAGTAAGAAATGATTAGAAATTGAGACCAGTTGGATGAAAATACTTCAGACTGTATATGCAACCAGCACATGGTACCCCAGGATTGCATTAATGTACAAGGTTATGATTTAATTAAAAAAAAAAAAAAGAAAAAAGAAATTGAGGAGGTGCCAAGTTGTATGGCCATTTCTGAGAACGCAATGGTAAATATTGACTTCTGTGTTCAAAAAGGACAGAATTATTGGGCCTGAAAGCTTCAAAACCTGACAAAATTTTATCATATTCTTGTACGTGGATGGTGTTAAGGGTTAAATTATTTACACCGCCCCCTCCACCAGATGATGCATTGAAATATCTGAGAATTTGATCTTTTTTTTAAATTTTTTTTATTTTTTATTGAATCATAGCTGTGTACATTAGTTCAACCATGGGGTACAGTGTGGGGGCTTCACATACAATCTGAGATATTTTATCAACCTGATTGACATACCGTTCATGATATTTTCTCGTTTACGCCTAATGGCAGGTGTAATTAGTTAACATGAGGACTTAATTTTGAAAGCCACTAAGTGTGGCTGTACCTTGGTAAGGAAGACCCAAGAAAACAAACACAGTCCCTGAGCATG
>CAUYON010109384.1:0-26176 GCA_963573935.1 Arctocebus calabarensis
AAAGAGGTAAAGTCTCCATCTTTCTTTAAGGCTGCACAATATTCCATGGTGTACATGTACCACAATTTATTAATCCATTCGTGGGCCTATGGGCACTTGGGCTTCTTCCATGACTTAGCAATTAAGAAGAATTGGGCTGCAATGAACATACTGGTACACATATCTTTTTTATAATGTGATTTTTGGTCTTCTGGATGTATACCTAGTAGAGGAATTGTAGGATCGAATGGCAGGTCTATTTTTAGGAATAATGTTTTAATGTTATGAATAAACTTAACATGAGCTAATGTCCACAATACGCTGCTCAGTGACAGGAGGTAAGGAGTTATCGGAACAGCATGATGTCACTTTTCTCCTTAGCACAGGCAAAAATAAACTAGAAGGAAATATGCCTAAAAATGTCAAGTGCTGGGTGGAGAAAATTTCTTTGGTGTTTATCTCATTCTCATTCATTTGCATCTCCTTCTATTTTTAGAAGATACAAAGGAGGGAGGCGGAGTGGTGAGCTCTCACCTGATGGACACACTGGGGGGGCAGCACAGCCCCAGGGGAGGGGCTCCACTGCCTCAACTACAACTGGAACCTGAGAAACACAAGGGAACCTCGTCATTGGTACCCTCATATTAATCTGAATTTTTTTAAAAGATGCATTATTTTTGTGAAAAGACAACATCGTTTTTCCAAGTGTCTCATTGATTCCTGAATAAATGCAACATAGTGGTTTATTCTGAAAGTGTTCAGAATCAATTCTTTGTCTGCACCAACCCTTTCTTAAGGACACTGAGAACGCCAAATCAGTAACGTGATTGTAGTTTTTTTTTTTTTTTCCATAGAGACAGAGTCTCATTTTGTCGCCCTCGGTAGAGTGCCGTGGCGTCACACAGCTCACAGCAACCTCCAGCTCCTGGGCTTAGGCTATTCTGTTGCCTCAGCCTCCTGAGTAGCTGGGACTACAGGCGCCCACCACAACGCCGGGCTATTTTTTTGTTGCAATTCAGCTGAGGCTGGGTTTGAACCCTCCACCGTCGGTATATGGGGATGGCGCCCTACCCACTGAGCCACAGGCATCACCCAGGGTTCGTAGTTCTGGATGGAA
Organism: Arctocebus calabarensis; assembly: GCA_963573935.1. NCBI lineage: Eukaryota > Metazoa > Chordata > Mammalia > Primates > Lorisidae > Arctocebus > Arctocebus calabarensis. The sequence goes on from CAUYON010109384.1 coordinate 1,097, forward strand.
TTATGAGGGGGGCAGAGTCTAGCATGTGGGGAAAGGTGAGGTCTGCTGCACCTGCCCATTCTCATGTTCAAACTGAGTCAGCTGGTCAAGTTTGCTGACCAGAGACACCAACTGCCGGATCATCAAATTGCTGACCAGAGACACTGAGTCAAGTATGCCCAATTCCCCCCACCCTGACCCCAAAAGGCTCACTCGTGTCTGTGTTTCTCTTCCAGAGCCAAAGATGTTCGTCTTGCTCTATGTTACAAGTTTTGCCATTTGTGCAAGTGGACAGCCTCGGGGTAACCAGCTGAAAGGAGAGAGCTACTCCCCGAGGTATATCTGTAGCATTCCTGGCTTACCTGGCCCCCCAGGGCCCCCTGGGGCAAATGGCTCCCCTGGGCACCATGGTCGCATCGGCCTTCCGGGAAGAGATGGCAGAGATGGGAGGAAAGGAGAGAAAGGAGAAAAGGGAGCTGCAGGTAATGACGGTGAAACCGCCCCCTCCACCCACCTCCACGGCCCCCTTTTTTTGACGTTTATTCTAAAGGGACCTGCTTCTTTCAGCCCTTCTCTACTCTGCCTTCATTAGCTATAGCGATTCGCTGAGCCCTGTCTAGGCTTCAGCTGCTGCCCTCAACTCTTTACCTGCGTCCTTATTTTATGGTAATGGCAACTCTTTCAGGCAGATATTACACATTTTATAGGTGAGAACATCAAGTGAATTGCTGAGAATAGATATGCGTGGATACGCACTGCCAAGGCCTGCCAGAGCTGGACATGAACAGCCAAGAATCACCAGGCCGTTGCGATTGGCAGGCAACCGCTGGATGGACCGAAAGATGAGTGGGAGGAGAGGTGGACAGATCTCACAGGGACGGAAATTAGGAGCTGGGTGCCGTCCGGCTCAGCGCTACTGTCCGAACAAAAATACATAAAGGGCTTGTCGATTTTATTTTTCACAGATGCAATGCCAATAACCCTGTACAACCCACATTTCCTACCTCATCACTTTCCCACCTGTCCAGTGGCGGCTAAAGAGATTTCTATAGCTCTTTACAGAAACACACTTGTCCTTGTCCCTTAGTCCTTCAGTAACTTTCACCTTTTCTTCCCCAGAGGATAAGTTGGCCCGGAAGCTTGCCAGATTCTGCAGCAAACCAAATTGAAATTCTAGTGAGTCTGTGTAAACTCTAAAAGGGAAAAGGATGTGGAATCAATCTTTGAAAATAAGTTTCTGGATGTAAAAGTTGGGATGAAAGATAGGAAGAAAAAAATCAATAGATCTTAGAAATATATCTCTAATCATCATACCTGATTTACTGGTTTTCTGTGAAACAAAATTATGATACGCACTTAGACTATCGGATGTCACTTCATATCTGAATTTGCCATGCAGAAAATATTTGGCACATCAGTAGCTACCAAATCTATGAACTTGGTGCAAAAATAACCTTTAACGTGGAGCTTAAATGTCAGTTTTCAAGGACATTTACAGGGTAACACCTGGGAATACAAGTTAACACTGAATCATGATTCTGAGGATCCTTAAAATCCTATAACAACACCAGATTATAGTTATAAACTGCTGGCCCTTTTAGTTTACTGTATCCAGCAGCTACACGTTAAAAAGCCCTCAAGTCAGAAAGACACAGGTTCAAGTCTTGGCTCCTCCAGCTACTAGTCTAGTGTCCTCAAGCTAATATCCTCCCTGAGGCTCAGTTTCCTCATTTGTAAACTAGAGGGAGGAAGGCCGATTGCAAAGTTTAAGGGCAATATCGTATATGAAACCAATCCCTAGAATAAGAGCCACCTGGTCAGTAATCAGTAAATGAGTTATTAACTGTTATTACTCACTACATTTTGACCTACACATGTGGATCACAGCTAAATTTGTGACTATCCCAAACCATTTAATACACTAGAAATGAGTAGTTTGTTTCATAACATGGTCGTAATTTTATTTAAGATACAGATATGTGAGTATGCATTCAGATTATATTAAATATTCAGGATTGCTACAGTTTTAACCATAGATGAGGCCAGTATTCATTAATCATGCACCTTGCATTGTTCAACCAACAGCATATTTGTGCACCTACTACTGTCTCTATTATTACAGACCCATGTTTCCCAACCTCCACTACAGTCACATTTTGCACAGAAATGTCCTTCACTCTGGGTGGCTATCCCGTGTGCTGTAGGATGTTCCACAGTGTCCCACTAGATGTCAGTGTCACATTCCCACCAAACCGTGACCACCAAAAGTTTCAACTATTACCAACTGTCCCTTGGTTAGGAAGATGAAGAGTGCAGGATTGCACCCTGCTGAGAAGAACATTCTGGAGTCTAGAAACACAAACATCAATAACACATTGTTAGTGCCTTGATAAGCAGACAGCTGTGTGGGGGAGACCAACATGAAAATACATAATTACAATATGCCATGACAATAACCATTCGTTAGGAACTTACTATTTATTGAGAACTTGACATTCAGTATCTAATGTCCATGATACCTTATCAGCAAAAATAATAATAATGTTGCAAATGGAAAAAATAAAGGTCAAAACCAAAATGACTTTTGCAACCTGAGATTATTTCAACCCAATAAACACTCATAGGGACACATCTTAGCTCAAAGGACAAGTAAGGACAGCATGAGCCGTGGAGACAGGCTCATCTTGCTTGGAAACTCAAGAACCAAGCCCTGGGGCTTTGGGGATATGTTTTCAATGTGGCTGTAACTGGACACAATATGGCTGGGAGCATCTGCTTCCTGTGTCCCCTTTAATGATAGCTTTGTGAACCCTTGGTGACCACCCCTCACCACATCCACTCCAGCAGAGGAGTCCAAGCAGAATCCAATGTATTTTTTGCCCAGCTTCTCAATTCTAAATTAGAAATACAGAGCTTAAACTATCTGTCTCCCTCATTGGTCTGTTGCCATGATCATTGTAGCATATTAACATTTCATCGAATCTGAATGCATAGCTAGAGAAAGGCCTTTGAAGGACTACCTCACGGACCAGATACTCATGCCAGTTATCATATGAATATAAGTATTTGTGAACTTAGCTATGGCTCTTATTTGTAGATGACAAGGTACTAACAGCTGACTTGATGATGACCGGTGTCCTTTGTCTCTTTGCCCGGTGACTAAGGATGTGAATGAATGTGGGCATGCAGAGTCATGGGTAGATGGATGGACAAAGGGAAGGAAGAAAGAAATGGCACTGAAGAAGAATCCTAGGGAGGACTATTTCATGGAGAACTAAGAAAAAATCCTTTCTATTTGTTTATTTATATATTTATTTATTTTTGTTTCCTTTTTTTTTTTTGACATAGAGTCTTACTTCGTCACCCTTGGTACAGTGCCATGACATCACAGCTCACAGCAACCTCAAACTCTTGGCCTCAAGTAATTCTCTTGCCTCAGTCTCCCAAGTACCTGGGACTACGGGTGCCCATCACAACACCTGGCTATTTTTAGAGACAGGGTCTCACTCTTGCTCAGGCTGGTCTCAAACTCCTGAGCTCAAGCAATCCACCTGCCTTGACTTCCCAGAGTGCTGGGATTATAGGCATGAGCCACCTCACCCAGACCAGGAAATCCCTTCTGACCTAGCTTCAGTGCCTAAGCATAGACCAACCCTTTCTCCATAATTCTCAGCTCTACCCAAATATGTGTCTGACTAAATAGGGAGAGGGGATGACTCATCCATTCTTTCCACTCTGTGTAAGACCTTAGGACATGGACAAATTCTTCATGCAAACAGGAAGAATTACTATGATTAATTGTAGCTAGTTCATGATTCCCTATCACTCAGCAGTTTGTATATTGAATAGTTATTCCTATAGAAAATCAAACGTTGAAGTCATGAAGACCTTCTTGTGGATAGCACAGCCAAATTGCCTCTAATATGTATGATTTGGTCTCAAAGGATTGTTAAGAGGGTGAAACCTCAGACAATCTAGTCTAACACCTTCATTTCAAGGACTGAGAAACTGAAGCTTGAGAGATCAAGCCCCTTCTTCAAATTCACCTAAACTGGGTGTCGTCCCAGCTCTGCCAAGCCACTGTTCACTGTCCTGCCCGTTAAGTTTGGAGTGGATCTAGATTCAATTTCCCCTATTACAAATGGGGCATTTAAAAGAAACAAAAGAAGTAACTGGTTGGGCAGCACCTGTGGCTCACGGAGTAGGGCACTGCCTCATATACTGGGGGTGGCAGGTTCGAACCTGGCCTTGACCAAAAAAAAAAAAAAAAAACAAACTGCAGAAAAGAAGTAACTGGCCCCAAATCTTAAAGGCAGAAGGATCCAAGTACATAGTGAAATTTATGGTCAAAATTGTTACTAAGACCAAAATGGTTTTTATTAATACATCAACAATCAATGATGAAAACAAAAGGAGATAAGCACCCATTGAAGATAAAATCACAGTTTAAGAAGTTGTAGTCTTTGATTCCAAAGTTAATTTAACAGCAAAATAACATTCAGATTCCATTTCTATCACAAAGAAGAAAATATTAAAAGATCTATTACGACCTTATCTCAGGAAATAAATATCAGAGTGTTTTCTGGCTGGGACCAGTAGTCTCAGCCTAATGAGAGGAGCTTCTACATCTGGTGGACAGAGCTGTGATCTGTAAGATGTTGACCTTGACTCTTTAAGGGTCAAGTTTACTGTTAGCATCTTCTATGCATCATAAACTGTTTCCCAGACTTATTAAAACAAAATACTTGATATTTTAAGAGCAAACCTTTAATTCTCTTCAAATTGACACTATGCAGAATACTTCCTTGTTAACTGCCATATAACTGAGAAATTATCATCTTATCAAACTCATACATTGATGTATGTGTAATATTCAAATAAAATGATATCAAAGCACTGTCAAGGGCCAGGCGCAGTGGCTCACACCTGTAATCCCAGCATTCTGGGAGGCAGAGGTGGGTGGACTGCCTGAGCTCACAGGGTCAAGACCAGTCTGAGCCAGAGTGAAATCCTACCTCTAAAAAAAAAAAAAAAAAAAATAGCCGGTCGTTGTGGTGGGCACCTGTAGTCCTGGCTACTCAGGAGGCTGAGGCAAGAGAATTGCTTGAGTGCAAGAGTTGGAAGTCGCTGTGAGCTATGACACCATGACACTCTACCGAGGGCGATAAAGTGAGATTCTGTCTCAGAAAAAAAAAAAGTACTATCAAGATAAAAAGGCTTAGGTTAATAAAAGTTCTTGAGAACAAAACATAGCTAAAAGTGAAATTATACACTATATCAACAATATATTTTCCCCACTGCAAAAGCACATCACAAGTTATCATTAATTTGGATACTTTTTGAAAGAGTATCATGATATAAGCACTATTTAAAGAATGGATTTGGCCATAAAATAGATGACATCTTTTTATGGCATTTTGCATATAGATACGTGTGTGTGTTATATGTGTGTATGTATATATATGTGATTTAAAAATTAAATACATTATGCTTACTGCTTTCAACCAGGATCACCATTTCTCTGCATTTAGCCGACAATTGACTTGCAGATATAAATTCTTAGATGCAGAGAAACCATTCCTGTATGATGATTTTGAATTTGTTGACATCCTTTCTCAGCTATTTATGTCTTTTCTATACCTAAGGAGACCCAGAGAAATTAAGGGACTTGCCCAAAATGACACAACCATTTAGTGGCAGAGCCAAACAGAATTTAGGATTTTTGACTCCAGACCCAGAGGTAAGAGACATTTGATGAGGGGGAAGCTATGAAGGCTTGGATTCTAATCCTAGCCTTGCTATAGATGTGAGTCCTTCTCTTCCTGGGACTCAGTTTTCTAGCCCCAGAAAGGACTGCTGCGTGGTGGTACAGTGATTGTTTTATGGTTTCTGCAGCATTTTATAGTTCCCTTGCTATACATGCAAGTGCTGTTGCTCACACCTGTAATCCCAGCACTCTGGGAGTTCTGAGGCAGGTGGATTCTGGCCACTGCCCATGGGGTGGACATTCAGGCTCCAGCATTAGGCAGATATATGAGTGCAGACCGCAGCTCCTTCACTCACTAGTTCTGTTCTCCTGAGCAAAATAACTTCTTCATGGCTTGGTTTCCTCATCTGCAATGTTATTAATAATATCTCTAGTTCACATGCAAATATAGTACATGGATGCAAACATGTCCCTTATACATGGTAAATGCTTAATAAGTATTTAAAAAAATCTAATTACTCCTTTTGTTATTAATAGTAGTAGGAATCAAATAGGGCATAAGACTAAATGGCCTCTAAGTATTCTTCTGGTTCTGCCTGCTCCCATGAGACCACTTTGGGAAGTCATAGCCTCATGTTCATTGAAGTCTTGCTCTAGTGACCAATATCTATATGTGAATAATTGAGTGGCAGGTGAGGAATCATCAAAATGACAGTCAATTATTTTAAATTAGTCAAGATTTAAATCATTTCTTACCTACTCCAAAAAACTAACTTAAATTCTGATGAAAAATTTCCATTTTCACTTTCAGTGCATCGATGATTTGTTTTACTGTTTATTATTTAGACATACGCTGTTGAAGGTTGGTTTAAAAGACAACGTTGGGGCAGGCTGGGACTGTACAGGTATGTTCTGTGTATTAGAAGACTACTAATTAAACTACATGCTCTTTTTGAAGGTTTGAGAGGTAAGACTGGACCAGTGGGGCCTGCTGGTGAGAAAGGGGACCAAGGAGAGACTGGAAAGAAAGGACCCATCGGACCAGAGGGAGAGAAAGGAGAAGATGGTCCTGTCGGACCTCCTGGACCAAAGGGCGACAGAGGAGATCAAGGGGACCCAGGGCTGCCTGGCGTGTGCAGATGTGGGAGCATCGTGCTCAAATCCGCCTTTTCTGTTGGCATCACAACCAGCTACCCAGAAGAAAGACTTCCCATCATATTTAACAAGGTCCTCTTCAACGAGGGTGAGCACTACAACCCCGCCACGGGGAAGTTCATCTGTGCCTTCCCAGGGATATATTACTTTTCTTATGATATCACATTGGCTAATAAGCACCTGGCAATCGGGCTGGTCCACAATGGGCAATACCGCATAAAGACCTTCGATGCCAACACAGGGAATCATGACGTGGCTTCGGGGTCCACAGTCATCTACCTGCAGCCAGAAGATGAAGTATGGCTGGAGATATTCTTCACCGACCAGAATGGCCTCTTCTCAGACCCGGGCTGGGCCGACAGCTTATTCTCTGGGTTTCTTCTATATGTTGACACGGATTACTTAGATTCCATATCAGAAGACGACGAACTGTGATCAGGACTGCTGATCTGAAGGTTCCGAGATTCCCGCGGCAGATGCTTTGATTTAATCTGGGACTCTAGAAGGTGGCACAAGACGGAAAGGGATCCAAAGATCTGATTCCCACTCAAATTCCAAAGCACTTACAGGCAGTTTGAGCAGAATCTATCAAAACAAGATGAGCCACCACCAACAGTTGAAAGCACACCAAAATGAATTCTATAAAACAGTATCCCCAGATATAAATTCTCTCGAAAGCAATGTTTATAAAATATTTAAACAGATTAAAGACAATGTTAACAAATTTTATATTAAATGCTCTGAGTGATAAAACCATCTGGCAATGATATTGCCTCATTAAATATTTAAAAAAATTTATTTTTGTCTGTTATTTAAGAGAATCATAACATCTCAAACATAGTATTTGATAATTCTCAAGAAGCTATAGTAAGTCAAAAGTCCAAGGTAAGAGATGCTGAGTATTTTCAAGCAAGCTAACATAAAATGATAAATCCCTTTTGTTTTATTTTGTATTCGTTCGTGCTTGTGTATATTCACCAACAACTCTTTAATGAGCTGGGAGGGACCCGACACTGTGGTGCTGGGTTAGATTTAGCGATGAGTTAAGACAAAATCTCTACTTCCATGTAGGTTACCGTGTGATAAAAACATTACCACAATTTACTGTGATGAGCACCATAGCAAATAGGTTGATCTGATCCCAATAGAGGACTCCTATTTTGGGGGTTGGAGGCCAGACAAGGTTTTACATGTGGAGAAAACACAAGTCATACTCAAGTATGTGTGTTTAACTGGGTAGAATGGATGGAAAGAGAGCAAAAAAATCAGCATCTGCATTCTCCCCTTTCTATTCTCTACACATTATTGATATGCCCAATTGAGAATGGGCAAAAAACCTTGAGACAGAGTAGACCTGAGGGCGTTACAGAAATAAAGACTGAAATGGAGAGAAATAGCCATCCTCCCAAATGCTGTAGCATGATGGTTTCCCAGGACAAACATGCACCCTAATAGTTTTCTCATAAATATGAGCACTACTTTACATTGTGGTAAGACATTGTTTCTCATGGATTTCCTAGCTCTTGTATTCAAATAAAGCAAATCATATGTCCAGTGATTTATGAGAGTGCTGATGGGGGGAAAGAACAAGGGGAGGAAGAGGGAGACCAAATGTCTGAGTAAATAGATGACCTTCCCCAGCTACACACTTCCCTTAGTTCCACTCTCTTATTTGTGCCTTGCTGAACTTCAATTCACAATCTGCCTCATCTACCACTCCCTTGGCTTGTAGTAATAGCTTTCCCTTAGTCCTTCCCTTAATAACTTCTAATTTTTCTTCTTCTATTGGTTCATTTGTTTACTAAATCTCCTTAATGCCTCTTATGTTTGAATCACCATGCTGGAGCATATGAAAACAGAGGAATACCAAGAAGAATACGGCACTGCCCTCACCATCAAATTTCTAAGGATGAAAGAAAAGAAATGACATGCACACACACAAAAATACCTATACATCTGGGAAGATGACATACTAAACAATGATGTGTTAAACTTTACACAGAAGCAAAATTCTGTGAAAGAGGAAGAAATGTTTATTTCCAAATTAGGATGTTAGAGAGGAAGAAAAAGAAAATCTCTGCCCACTCAGCCTTGAGTGATGGGTAGGACTTATAAGTGGTCCAAGTGGGATAAAGGGCACTTAAGATGAGGGTAATTATGGGACAAAGTATGAAAGGTAGAATAGACACTCAGACAAGGGTATCTCAGCTGCATTTTGTTTTATACCTTCTTCTTTCCCTTTCCCTCTGTAGTTTCATTTTCAGTAAGTAGCATCATTACTCACTCTGCACCAGAAGAAGAATCAATGGGCCATGTTTGTAAGAGACACAAAAGCCACATGGATAGGTGACTTCACTACTGAGGAAGTGTGGAGCCCCAGGAAGTGTTCCAGAATTGGGTGCTGCCATTGTCAGAGGTGACATCTGCAATGAAACAGCAGGTGTGTCAGAGGGCAATCCTTGCTTCCCCCTTTTCAGCCCTATCTTGCTGCAGTTGTCTTCCTCTGCCTGCCCTACTTGGTCCATCTGTTGCTCTCCTTCTGAGTCAGGACACGGGTCCAAGAGACCAAGAGCAAGGAGCATTGGACCAAGATGAGATGCAAAGGAGTTTTGAGATAGCCACCTGCCTACAGGTAACAGCCAAAGCTGGAATTCCAGGGAAGGGAGAACAAAAAGCAACCAACACATGTAGCTAATCCAGGGAAAATGAAAATATGGGTTCTTTGAAGATTATAGGATTTTCTGGAGATATTAAAAATGGAAAAGTTATTGTAAACTGTCAGAAAGTCATAAACTACAGATTACTATGATTAAAATTTTCTTCTGATCATAATCCACAGATGCATTCATATTTTTGATATTGTTTACTTATCTTTTAAATGTTTCTTTTATTACAAAGTCTATTTTGAGTAACTTTTAAAACTGAAGTTTCTTTCATTGGTTCTATGCCTGGAGATGAATTTTATTTTCTGGCGGGGTGGTGCTGGGGTTGGGGAAGCTGACATGGGAAAGAGAGAGCTGTTTTTGGTATTAAAAGGATAAAAATCTTAAGCAAATGCAAGTATCTTTTATTCCTGAAAAAAAAAATAGCAGATGCAATTTATCCACATTATGTTTATTTATATAAAGAAAAAAGAAGAGCAATTTTGGTTTAAAAAAATTCCAAATCTCATTCCAATCATTCTTTGTAGGGGCTGACTTGTAATGAATATGTATTAAGCAAAATTTATTGACTGTACACCATCTTGTTCCAAATGGATTTAAAGTCACTTACAAAGATAGATAAAATACAAAAGGAAAACAGCAATAAAAAGCAGATGAGAAGAACAGGGCAAGACAAGCAAAAAAGGAAAGAGGGAGGCTGACATAAAAACACACTCATGTGTGTTTATGAGTGAGTGTCTGCCTGTGTTCACAGGGCACGTGTGTTTATTTCCTTGCCTATGTGTTTCCTTGTCCATGCATACACAGAGCATGTTCAGGTCACTCGTCACTGCCAATAATGATGCTTATGGTTTAAAAAAAATAGATTCCATAAACTCTGAATAAACTTTTCTCTACCACTCTGTGTAAAACATCCTCAACATAAATACATTTTAAATATGGAGTGTTTTTTGCTGAATACCTTCTCGTTTCCCTCTCCTTTTGGAGCTCCATTTTCAGCAAATGGCATTGCTAGCCACCTGCACCAAAGCCAAAACTCTAAGATGCATTTTAGACATCTTTCTTCCCTTCCACACTGAATTTTGCCCCGCATGAATTTCCTACGGTTCTGGCCACTTCATGTACATCTCTGAATCACTGTGCCTGTCTATTCCCAATGCCAGGGTTTCATTCATAACATTCAACATCACTTCCTCAAATCAGTACCGAACTTGATAACTGGTCCTTTGCCTCCAACCACAACCCTCCGATCCAACCTCCATATTTTGAGCTGCCCATGTCCTCCTCAAATGCGAAATGTTGTAACTGAGATCACCCATAAAAATAAAAATACCTTTGGGTACAAATCAGAGGTGATTTTATTTACTCCTGCACAGGGGTGCCGCTGTAAAAAGGCAGACGGCCCAAATCAGATGGTCATTTATTACATCTGTACAGACAGACCACTGCCCCAAAGGGCAAATGTCCAAATCAAGTCGTTACATCTGCACAGACGGATCACTGCCCCCCAAAGGCAAATGGCCCCTAAGAGAAATGCAGGCAGTCTTTTATACCCTTTTTGTGCTGATGTGGCAAAGCAAGCATGTACAAAAGCAAAAAAGGTGGGTTACAAGGCGGAGTCACAGTCAGGTAGTAGGCTCAGGGGGTAGCTGCGTGGCGGCTCGGGGGGTAACTCAGTAAACATGGGGACAACTTGGAAAGCCCAGTACCTGGGAAACTCAGTTTCCTGGGAATCTCTGCTTGAGTGAGTTTTTACCATTGTTTAGCTGGCTAGGGAGGTTGAGGTAAGTAGTTTCTCATTATTGTGTTTAGACATTGCTAGGGAGTCAGGGAACTCAGAGAACTTCCTTGTCAGAAACCTGTTCTTAGAATTAAACCAAAAAGGGGGGTTTGAGACAGATGAAGACTCAGACTGAAACGGTTAGGGGCCTGTAGGGGTCTTCTTGCCCGGTCAGTTACTACACTCCGGGAACAGGCTTTCTCAGGAAAAGACCGTGGAAAACATGGTGACAGTAGCTACTAAGCTGGCCAGGGGCGTGCAGGAAGGTCCTTTAGCATACTTAGCCCGTGGTCCACCTGTCCCTCTCCTTGCCCCAAATCCAGAAAGCTTCAGCTTTCTGTGCAAGCCACATGAGAGCCTGTGTTGAAGCCATTGCTTCTAACAGACCAAAACAAGATGTAGGGGTGAGGTAGGAGCTCAGTAGATGCAGGCAGTCCCCTCCCCTCACGCAGGAGTGGTCTCTCCAGCTTGACTGTAAGCAGCTCCCTCCAAGGGGGAGCCATGCTCTCACTCCTGGCCTCATGCTCAGAGAAGTGGCAGCTTAGGGAATTATCTGCCATTTGTGCTTTCTGGGGCTGTCTACCTGGGGTCTGTCCTGAGCGGGCAGTGCCTATGCTGGTCCCCCAGTGCCACCCAGGGGGCTGCCAAAACCGCGGGACTCTCAGACTTGCAGGCTCAGAATGTGACCACCAGGATGCAGCGAGGCCTCGCATATGGGTGCCCAGAGTGGGGGGACCGAGAGGTGCCAGGTGAGGTGGCTCCAGGCCCAGACCTGGGCTCTAACTTGGGGTTCCAGGAAGCTCCCTGAATTCCCTGCTACATCCCCAGAGGACAGGCGCGGGCGCCTGCCATGGGCTGCTGTGGGCACAGACCAGGCCCCTTCAGCCCACTCATGGCACCTGCTAGTGTTTATTTGCCAGGGACTGATTTTCTTGAGGGACAGTCCATTTCACAAGGGCCAGGGAAATAACAGTGTGGGGTGCCACCAGGTCTTGGTTTCCCAGCGCTGGCTCTGGTGGCCGGGCCAGGCTGTCCACTGTGTGGCTTCCTGCCATCCTTCCAGGCCAGCAGTCTCCTTAGGGTAGCCTCGACCCCCACCCCCACCCTGGCCTCTGCAGTACTGGCCCCTCCACCCTGGCCCCCTAGGGCTCTCTCCTGCGGCAGCCTCACCCCTCCCTCCTGGTACTGTACCCCTGCTCCCCGGCAGAAGTGCTCGTCTCTCTCCCCACCAGCAAACACTTTTCAGAGTGTGGATGACTGGAATGTTTCTGCCGGTCAAGTCCTCGCCACCTCACCCCCCAGCTGAGCCAAGGTCAGATTGCAGCATACCCTGGAGCATGAGGCAGCCCATCCAGAGGTAACACTCTGCCATCCTGTCCCTTCCCCTTCTCTCTCCCCTATCCCCACCCCGCCCCCAGTGCCTCTCTCCTGAAACCCCCACACCAGCCCAACCCCATACCCTGCCCGTGTGCCCTGGGGGACACTGATTTGCTCCAGAGGCCAGGCAGCAGTGGCGCCTACCAGAAGCTCACTCCCCGCACCTGTGCCTGCCTCCGCCCCATCCTTTCCTTTCTGCTCCTCCCTCCTCCCCTCTCCGTCCGCCTGAGCTAACAGGCTCTGTGCCTCTTGGAGCAAACAACTGCTTAGGGAGCCAGGGGTAAGGTACAGCTGGTGATGCTGGGAGGGAACTGTGGGGACCCCCAGGAGAGGTGACCCAGGACCTGGCCCAGGAGCATGGGGCTTGAAGGACGACACACAGGTAAAGTACCTTGAAATGGGGCTGGGAGTTAAGGTAGAAGGCCAAAGGAGGAGAGGCAGGTGGGGGGTCCAGCTGGGGGTTGGGAAGGGTTGTGGGGGGTGATGCTGAGAATGAATGAATGGTGGGCACCCGCCTCCCCAGCTTTAGCAGGCAATCAAAAGCTGGAAGTCAAAACCAAAAGGGACTTACAAGTGCTATCTGGGGGGAACAGGGCCCACAGCACATGGATGGTGGTCCTTCCAGACTTGCCACTTTACCTCCGTAGACTGTTTCCCCATCTGAAGACCAGGGAATTCCAGCTTCAGTGGTCTAGCCTGTGAAGAGGGTGCTCTTTAGCTTAGAGAAGAGGGAATCGTAATAATCTGTCCTTAGAGGGGACACTGTTGAGTGCAGTGGTGCAGCCACTGGGGATCCATGGCTCAGAATAGCCGTGGATGCTGATTAAAAGCACAGCTGCTCCTGCCCCACTCGGACACGTGGAGGAGTGCCCCCGGGTCCTCTCTCAGAGCCTCTGCTGTCAAGGGTGACTACTCACAGGGAGTGATGTCTCTGTGGCAGCAGGCCAGGCCACCAGGGACTTCTTCCCACCCATGGAGTAGCCAGGCCACTAAGGGGGTGGACCTGGGTGGGGGCAGAATCCTCATGGCAACAGATACCACTGTTTGGCTGGCTGTAAACTAGGGTCTGCAATGAGCAGGGGTGAGTAGAAAGACCTAGGGTCAGCAAGGGGCTGCCGCCAAGCCAGGTTGGAGGTAGACCAAAGGCTGTGACCTTGCCTATCTGCCCTTCCTAGCTGGACAGCCACGAGCAGCCCTGCTGTCCACACCCAATAGCAGTGGACCAAGCCAAGAGTTTGGAGGCCACTGGCCGGAGATCCCAGAGAGGTCCCCGTGTGTGGTTGGCGTCATCCCTGTCATCTACTACAGTGTCCTGCTGGGCCTGGGATTGCCTGGTGAGTGGGGACCTGGAGGATGGGGGCTTGCGCTTGGCCAAGAATGAGGGTCCTCCTTCAGTGGGTGCCAATCTTCCCTGCTAACCCCTGAGACCCAGGATCTGAGACTCCAGGTCTCCTCTTGCCTTTGGGGGGTTTTCTGGGTCCCTGAGGGGGCAAGGTATAGAAGAGAATGAAAGGGAAGGCTAGGATTAGGGATGCTCACAGCTAAACCCAGAGTCTCACCAGAGCACACAGCCGTCTCCTACCCCCGCAGCAGGCACTGTCCTGGGGGACTAAGCTCTCCAGGCCTAAGCTCAGCTGGTGCAAGTTCCCTGGGCTGCCTGTTGTCCTTCAAGAGCAGGGCTTAGGATTGGGAGATGTATGTGGATGAAGGAAAGGACAGGGTAAGTGAACCCATCCCCACTGCAGAAGACACAGAATATCTAAACGCCCTGCAGAGGAATGCCAGGTGGCTTCTGAGGACACCCTGCTGTGTGAGTTCCTTGCACGTAACCAGGGTAAAGCCAGTGGCCTGCAGGGTGTGGATGGGCAGGGCAGAGCTGACCAGCTTGGCCTTCTTGGTAAAGTGAGTTTTAAGAGGGATCTGGAAAGAAGAAAAAAGGAAGCCAGCACAGCCTCTGGCACAAGCAGGTGGGGAGGGACGATGACTCCATGTTGGAAGGCAAAGACTAAGGATCTCTTCTAATGCCTCTGACCTCTCCCCTCTGACCTCGGTGGCCATCAGTCAACCTCCTGACCACAGCGGCCCTGGCTCGCCTGGCCACCAGGACCAGGAAGCCCTCCTACTACTACCTCCTGGCACTCACAGCCTCGGATATCGTCACCCAGGTGGTCATCGTATTCGTGGGCTTCCTCCTGCAAGGAGCCGTGCTGGCCCGCCAAGTACCCCAGGCCGTGGTGCGCTCAGCAAACATCCTGGAGTTTGCTGCCAACCATGCCTCAGTCTGGATAGCCATCCTGCTCACAGTAGATCGCTACAGTGCCCTGTGCCACCCCTTGCACCACCGGGCTGCCTCGTCCCCAGGCCGTACCCGCCGGGCCATTGCCACTGTCCTCAGTGCCGCCCTGCTGACAGGCATCCCCTTCTATTGGTGGCTGGACGTGTGGAGGGATGCCGACCCTCCTAGCACGCTGGACAAAGTCCTCAAGTGGGCTCACTGCCTCACCGTCTATTTCATCCCCTGCGGTGTGTTCCTGATCACCAACTCAGCCATCATCCACCAGCTACGGAAAAGGGGCCAGACAGGGCGACGCCCCCGGGTGGGCAAGAGCACAGCCATCCTCCTGGGCGTTACCACACTCTTCACCCTCCTGTGGGCACCTCGGATCTTTGTCATGCTCTACCACATGTACGTGGCCCCCGTCCACCGGGACTGGAGGGTCCACCTGGCCTTGGACGTGGCCAACATGGCAGCCATGCTCAACACCGTGGTCAATTTTGGCCTCTATTGCTTCGTCAGTAAGACTTTCCGGGCCACTGTTCGACAGGTCATCCATGATGCCCACCTGCCCTGCATGCCAGGGTCACGGCCAGAGGGCACGATGGTGGGGCCTGTGCTGAAGCCTCTAGGACTCCCCAAGGGAGCAGAGTTATAGAGGGAGTGCCCAGCCAGGGTGTTTGGGAAGCTCAGGGCCACACGTACTGGGGCCTTTGTGGTTGGGCCCAACAAAACTTTATCAACACCCTGCTTTGCTGGGGGTGGAGGCTCCTCCTTTGGGGGTGGCTCCCTACTAGAAAGGAGGACAAGTGGCCAACTCTTACATTTACTTCAACAATCCCTACTTCCTGGGAAGGGACAGGGCTCCACCAGGTACAGCTGATAGTGTCAACCATGATGGGTATTCCTTCATGAGGGGCATTTTGCCTGACACATTGTGTGTGCTAAATTAATGCTGGTTGAATGAATGGACAGAAGGAAGGAAGGAAGGAAGGAAGGAAGGAAGGAAGGAAGGAAGGAAGGAAGGAAGGAAGGAAGGAAGGAAGGAAGGAAGGAAGGGCTTCTCTAGCCCATCCGTTTCATGCCTCTCACCCACTGCATCTATCACCTATCTGGATCCCAGTGGTAATGCCAGGGTTTGACGCTGAAGATACCTGCAGAGTTCAAGGCCTTTCCTGGGCTGGAGAACTCAGTGCGAGATGGGCCACTTGGGAGAAAGACGCTGCCCCTAGAGCAAGTCACGGGGGGTGGTCTCGAAGCAGATTAGATGCAGCCAGGCCTGCATCCATCCAGCCCTGGGAGACACAGCCCCTTAGCTCTCAAACATCCTGGTTTGATTCTGCTTAACTCCCTGTCCTGGAGCCAGAGCAGGTACAGGGGAGTTCACAGGTTTCACTGTTACCAAGAAAATGGGCTCTCAGCCCAGGGTACCAGGAAAACAGGAAGGGGGGGCTTAGCTGGAGGTGACCCTCAAGCCTCTGCTGAGCCCCTCAGAGAAAGGCTTTTTCCTCCACCATGAGGAGGAAGGAATTGGCCAAGCTGTTTTAGCATGGGGGGCTCAGCTCAGCCCCTCTCCAGGCTCTCGGTGGAGGCTCCCCAGGGCCTGTCTCTCCTCTCAGCACTACTGCTGGCCTGGAGAGGCAGCTGGGGGAGATTAGCAGATGGAAACCTCACCTGCTCCAGGCATTGGGTAAACACATTAGTAGCTGAGCTGGGGCCACTTTCTGCTTCCCGGTCAGGCTACGCTGACCTTTGTCCTGAATGGGAGGTTCAGACCGGGCCTCCACTCCCTAGCGGGATGACACAGGCAAAAGAGCCAGATGCGCAGAATAAACGCTCAGCTTTCTCCTTTCCTCTCCACCTCTCCCCAGGGCAAGGGTGTCCAGACAGGCCGGCTCAGTCACACCCAGAAAGAGCATTGCACGGGTTATCCTTTAGCTCCCAAAACCTCTAACAACCAAAACAGTTTTCCTAACTCACCCCTAGGTGGCTCACACCTGTAATCCCAGCACTCTGGGAGGCTGAGGCGGTGGATTGCCTGAGCTCACGAGTTCCAGACCAGCCTGAGCAAGAGTGAGAATTGCATCTCTAGTAAAAATGAAAAACTGAGACACGAGGATCTCTTGAGCCCAAGAGTTGGAGGTTTCTGTGAGCTATGATGCCATGGCACTCTACCAAGGGCAACAAAGTGAGACTCTGTCTCAAAAACAAACAAACAAACAATTTTCTTAAGCTCACCACAAACACATTTAGTGGCACAACCTGACCTTACATGAGACTATTTCTGGTCCTGACATGGTCCTGTGATGTGGGTATCTGTGAGTGCACTGTACTACAGCCTCACTCCCAACTAGAATCACTAGTGGGGCAGGGTTGAGGTACCCGGGCTTTATTCTTTGCTGAAGGAGGAGGGGATGGCAGGAACGCAGATGTGGAAGGAGGCACCCGAGGGGTGGACACTGCCTGCCCCAGCCCAGGCTGAGTCTGCCCTACAGGAAGGAAAGAAAGCAGGAGGTGCCTCTGATGCAGAACCAAGTGGACCTCTGTAGGGAGGGGGGCTTCTTTTCACTCTGTGAGGAACCCACGGGGATCCTGAAGGGGAGTTTCCAGGAACAGGGAGGGAGGGACGGGATGCCTCTATCAACTGGCTAGTGGCTGTTCCCCGGGAGGCTAGGAGAGCAAAATTGGCTCACCTGGCCCTGAGCACCAGGGACAACAGAAACTTCCAGAAACAGTTGGGGAGGTTCTTTTGAGGTTGAGGCTTTTGAGGTTGGGGCTTTGAGATTCCAGAACTCCGTTGTCAACATGATCTCACTTGGACCCACAGGCTGGGGCAATATTCGTGTTTTCAAATAACCCTGTATAATAAGCATCGTACCGACAGAAGAGACCGAGGCATAGCAGGGCTAAATAGTATGCCCTTAGCCCAAAGCTGGCCAAGAGCAACGAAGAGGCTCACACCCAAGCCAGCTGCTTCCCATACCTGTCAGGTGCTCACAGGTGTAGATAGGAGGAATGGCATTCTCTGAGGCTTTGCACTGCCTGAAGCTTCTAATTCTGGGCTTGTTATTTATCATATTTTCCTAATAAAGTGCATTAGTTAACAGTTCTTTTGTAAAACATTTTCGTAGCCTTTAATAAAATGAAGAGATCATCAATTCAGTCAGCATGTCGCTGAAATGTAAAAGTTTTATTCCATCTGTCCTTGCTGTTTCCTTTGTTTTTATTATTAAACTCCTGATTTCTAGAGCAAAGACTAAACTGGCCTCTATTTATCCTCCTCCCTCCATTCTCCACCCACCCACCCAACCACTGAAATATCTTCCTAATGAGATTCCGTTTTGAAATTCTAAGTTTCTTTCTCCCAATTCCTACTGCATATTGTCTGTCTTGTCCATCAATCTTACTGTCATTAGCCTTTTGTTAACATCTGAGGATAGTTATTTGTTGCCTGCCTTTCATTTCTTCCCAAGCTTTATGTGACTTTTGCCGGTTGGACAATTATTTCCTAGGCTCTATATATTTTGCATAACAAAATACCATAGACTAAGGCAGTATAAATAACAGAAATTTATTTTCTCACAGTTCTGGGGGCTAGATGTCCAAGAACAAGGTGCTGGCAGCTTGAGTTTCCTCTGAGGCCTCTCCCCTGGGCTTGCAGATGGCCACCTTCTCTCTGTGTCCTCTGGGTCCCTCCTCTGGGCACACCCCTCTGATGTCTGTGTGTCCTCATTTCCTCTTCCTACAAAGATCGGGTGAGGGCCCACTCCCGCAGCCTCAACTTAACTTAATCTCTCTTTAAAAGCCCTACCTCCAAATACAGTCACATGGGTCTTCAGCATATAAATTTTGGAGGTGGAACACAATTCAGCCTACATACTATGGGTATTTTTTTTTTTTTTGAGACAAAGCCTCAAGCTGTCACCCTGGATAGAGTGCTGTGGCATCACAGCTCACAGCAACCTCCAATTCCTGGGCTCGAGTGAGTCTCCTGCCTCTGCCTCCCAAGTAGCTGGGACTACAGGCGCCCACCACAACGCCTGGCCATTTTTTGGTTGCAGCCGTCATTGTTGTTTGGCGGGCCCAGGCTGGATTCAAACCCACCAGCTCAGGTATATGTGGCTGGCGCCTTAGCCCGCTGAGTCACAGGCGCCGAGCCCAAAACTTTTAATGTAAGGAAAGACATGATGAAAAAACTCCTTTGTTACTTTTACTAATACTAAGATGCTCTTAGAAAGTGCCTGAAAAAGTCTATTTGGAGAATTTAGTGAGGAATAATACTATAACTACAATAAACATTTTATTAGGTTCTTGGCATCAGAGCCCAATAGTAATTCAATTACTTATTTAGATACCGTAGAGTTACAGGCAAACAATCTGACTCTCAGTTACAAAAAAGGAAAAAGTGAGGAACACTTGCTTGTTTCTTTCTTGGACTCATATCCAAAGTAAGCTAGCCTGAAGCAGGAGCCTGATCTAGTTCTCTTTCTTACTGGCAGCTGTTTTTTTTTTTTTTTTTAATTGAGACAGAGTTTCACTTTGTTTTCCTGGACATCACAGCTCATAGCAACCTCAAACTCTTGGGTTCACTTGATTCTCTTGCCTCAGCCTCCCAAGTAGCTGGGACTACAGGCAACCACCACAATGCCTGGCTATTTTTTTGTTTTAGTAGGCCCAGGCTGGGTTGGAACTAACCTGCCCTGGTAGCCCTGGTACATGTGGCCGGAGCCCTACCCACTGAGCTATGGTCACTGCCCTAGCAGCTGTTAAGTGATAGAATTATGCTATGTGGCTTGGGGGACAAAAGAGCTCAGCAGTATCTCTGACTAGAGGAATTCACAGCCTATAGGGGGAAGAAACACATGTATGCCAATAATCTAAACAGAATGATACGTGCTACAACCAAAGTGCTAATGACAAAGGAAAATGCACCAAGGTCAAGAGGTCAAGAAAGGAAGAGGTCAAGAAAAACTGCAAGGATGATGCAAAATCTTGAAGGAAAGTAGAAACTTATCAAATAGACAGAAGGCAAGGGAGAGAGAAGTATAAACAAAGACCTGAAGGAGGTAAGGGAGAGGGCCATGCCATTTTTCTACAACAGTTTTCTAGCCAGGGAAAACAGAAAGACAAATTCTCCCAAGGGGAAATGTGTTTGGTGTGTTCAGAAGCAACAAGGCCCAATGGTTGGAGTGCAGTAAGTAGAGGTTAGGACAGCAGGGAAAGATGAGGTCACAAAGATAACAGGTGGTTAGATCATGTGGGGTTTCACAGCCATTTTATAGACTCTGGCTTTTCCTGTGAATGAGATGGAATGTCACTAGTAGGTTACAAGTACACATATGTCAAGATCTGACTTAAGTTTTTATAGGATCACTGGCTACTATAGTAAGAACAGACTGGGGAACAAACTAGAAAAACAGGAAGTAATACTTAGAGACTGAAATGCATGAAAAGATTATAGAGAAGCTACAGTAATTGGGCGCGGCATGATGTGAAGGTGTAGGGTATGACCATGGGGCTGATTAAAAAAGGTAGAGGAGGCCAGGCGTGGTAGCTCACGCTTGTAATCCCAGCACTCTGGGACACTGAGGCAGGTGGATTGCTTGAGCTCAGGAGTTGAGACTAGCCTGAGACAGAGTGAAACCCTATCTATACTAAAAATAGAAAAATTAGCCAGGCATTGTGCATTGTGGCACGCACCTGTAGTCCCAGCTACTTGGGAGGTTGAGGTAAGAGGATTACTTAAACCCCGGAGTTTGAGGTTGGTGTGAGCTATGACGATGCCACAGCACTTTACCTAAGGTGACAGAGTGAGACTGTCTTAAAAACAACCACAACAAAAAGGTAGAGGATAAAATTATTAAGCAAACTCAAACAAGTAAGTTATTACTAACAGTTGAATTAGCAAAGATTGTAAGTGATTTACTCACTTATATTCTGAAATGTTTTCTTTTTTTTTTTTTTTGTAGAGACAGAGTCTCACTTTATCGCCCTGGGTAGAGTGCGTGGCGTCACACTGCTCACAGCAACCTCCAGCTCTTGGGCTTAAGTGATTCTCTTGCCTCAGCCTCCCTAGTAGCTGGGACTACAGGCGCCTGCCACAGCACCCAGCTATTTTTTTGTTTTTACAGTTCGGCTGAGGCCGGGCTTGAACCCGCCACCTGCGGTATATGGGGCTGGCGCCCTACTCGCTGAGCCACAGGAGCCGCCCTCTTTTTTTTTTTTTTGAGATAGAGTCTTACTCTTGCCCTGGGTAGAGTACTGTGGTGCCATAGCTCATAGCAACCTCAAACTCTTGGACTTAAGCAATCCTCTTGCCTTAGCCTCCCAAGTAGCTGAGACTACAGGTGCCATAGCAACGTCTGGCTACCTTTAGAAATGGGGTCAGGGTCTTGCTCTTGCTCAGTCTGGTCTTGAACTCCGGAGCTCAGGCAATCAGCCCACCTCAGCCTCCCAGAGTGCTAAGATTACAGGCATGAGCCACTGCACCCAGCCTGAAATGCTTTCTTAATAGAAAAAGAAAAGACTGGAAAATGTACATAAGACAGTTTTGCACATATGAACATCCTATTGTGTGGACTACATTGGAAAAAGGTTTGAAAATTGCTTTTCTAAGGTAGACTTACTTGGCTGCTGCTTGCAGACCACAGGCTCTTATAATCTGGACTGAGATGGAGACAGCTCGGGCAGCAAGAACTCCCTCTGCTGTTTTTAGACTATGCCTGTACCGTAGGCCCACGTCCAGTAAACCTGAACAATAAGGACAAAAGGAAAACAGATAAAAAGGTTGATTAGAAGAAGCAAGAAGAGAATAAATGCTGCAATCATAAGGGAAAGTGAGAGAATGTGTCCTGGTCAGACTCATATTAATTATTGCATTTTAGGGTTCACAAAGGCTTAATAGATTATTAATTTACTTTATGTGCAAGAAACTATGGCTCAGGATTTTTTACTCATATCACACAAGTATCAAAGGCAGAATAATTCCAGATTTTTTTTGCCCCCTCTGGATACCTCCTGGACAAATTCCAGATTTTTTAAACCCTCAGTTATAGAATTGAGATGGGCTCTTAAAAAAACTTTTAATTATAATTATTATTATTTTTTTTTTGGTAGAGACAGAGTCTCACTTTATCGCCCTCGGTAGAGTGCCATAGCGTCACACAGCTCACAGCAACCTTCAACTCCAGGGCTTAGGCGATTCTCTTGCCTCAGCCTCCCGAGTAGCTGGGACTACAGGTGCCACCACAATGCCCAGCAAAAAAAAACCTTTTAAAAAGTTTTCATCCCTTACATACTTCTATCACCCTCTTCCCATCAGCATCTGAAAAATTCTTCATATGCCATCTTTTCATAAAAGTTCTACCATTCTACTATCATATTTCAGGGAAAGCTTTAAGGAATAACACAAAAGCTGATTAGTGAAGGTTAGGAGGAACAATTGAATTTTAATTATGGCAAGATAAAGCTTTTGCTTTGCCAGATACTCTTTAGCAAGCATGCACAGCAACTTGACTTAAGAGGCTAAACCTAGTTATCTGATTAAACACTTGGAGGGTAGGTCATAGTGCTAGAAGCATTAGTAATATATAATACACTCCAGATTCCCTAGTCCCCTTCCAACTTTAAGTCCTAACTCCTCATTTACAGTAAATTCCTCATTTAGGTTAACTATTGTCTACCAATTCCACATTTGCTCATGTTAGCTTAGAGTAACAGTAATTCTCTGAGTGTATTACGTAATACAATTTATTTCACAAAGTCGTATTAAAAAGCTTGCTTAAGGGCAGC
Organism: Arctocebus calabarensis; assembly: GCA_963573935.1. Taxonomy (NCBI): domain Eukaryota; kingdom Metazoa; phylum Chordata; class Mammalia; order Primates; family Lorisidae; genus Arctocebus; species Arctocebus calabarensis. The sequence continues at coordinate 23,824 of CAUYON010109384.1, forward strand.
GCCTGTGGCTCAAAGGAGTAGGGCGCTGGTCCCATATGCTGGAGGTGGCAGGTTCAAACACAGCCCCAGCCAAAAAAAGAAAAAAAGCTTGCTTAAGTTATAGGTGAAATGAGACAAGCATCATTTATATACTGAAACTATGAGTTTTCTAGAATTATATATAAAATCTGTAGTGTATATTCTATGCTTATTTTTCTAAAGGAAGGTATCTCATAATTTTTCATCAGATTCTCAAAAGGGTAAATACCCCCAAATATAAAGAATCACTAATTTTGAAAGAAAAGGGATTTTTATGTATACTGATTCTGAAAGGATAAAACAAACTAATCTTCCGTTACCTGATGATTGGTTCCTCAACTCTTTCCTGCTCTCAATCCTGGGGGTTAAGGGGAGATTAAAGGTCTGTATTCCCATATTCTCACGCTGCTGCCTGGTTACCATAGCACAGATCCTCGATAATGGCAAGGTTCCTTTGGCAACCATCTGGTCTCTCACATTAGGATAATAGTATCTGCAAACCACAAAAGCACAAGCTGTCAGTTGGAAGAATGAGGTAGACGAATGATTCAGTATGCCCCAGAGATCAGTCTTTAGTATCAAGTTATCTTTGGAGCCTGATTGCTTTGTATTGTGGTTCCATCTGGCTGGATTTATTGCCCTTTACACAGAAGCACAACCCCATAAATTATACCGAGTTCAGGACAAAGCCCAGCTTCCCACAGGCTTTCTGTTTACTGTAACTACATATGCCCTGGGGACCTGAGGGTAGCCACTCCTGAAAACGTCCATCCTGCAGCAACAAAAGTGGTTCTAAGTGGAGTAGTTCCAATCTCTTTCATGACTTACTCATCTTTATGCTCAGGGCCCTGTACATGATGAGATAATGAGGAGTAATGAGGATTTGTCAAATACACTCTATTTTCTTCTCTTGTCAAAATAATCCATTCTGAGACAAGATGTAAGTAAGTAAAACCTAGGGGATTTTAAAAATCCTCCTTTTTTTTTTTTTTGCACTTGATTTCCATCTAATTGTATTTAGGAAAAATTTCTCACATGTGGATAGTACTCTTCCTTAGTCCTGTTCCTGATACTGCTTCCCCTCCTCCCTTAATCATTCTAGTTGGTTTCTTGGGGGTATGAATATGAAGGGGGAAGTATGAATATCTATACTCATGTCAGTATCTTTCTTAGAAATCATCTACCAACATCTGTAACATTGAGTGGATTTATAGTTTACAAAGTCTACTCTCCCGGTGGTGGAAAAGTATTGATTATAATAAATGAATTTAGAATGGGGAGACCAGTTAGGAGGCTATTACAATAATTTAGGTATGATATGTTAAGGGTCTGAACTAAATAAGGCAGTAAGAGAAGGTACAATAAAAGGGTAACTGATATGATTGATAGCAGGAGGTAAAATTAATAGGACTTCACTTCTAATGTAAGTAGTGATTAGAAGTATTAGATACTATTGCTCCCAAGATCCTAATAATTATTTCAGTAAAAACTGGGCAAGATTCACTGTTACATCCAAATAATAAAAAAAAAAAAGGGCAAAAACAGGCGCTATTAGTTTCTACAATTCAACCTAGGCTGGGACAGGATGCTTTATTTATTTTTTTATTTTTAGAGAAGAAGTCTCACTCTGTCACCCAGGCTGAGTATAGTAGTGTGATCACAGCTCAAGGTAACTTCCAACTTTTGGGCTCAAGCCATCTTCCTAAGTAGCTAGGATCAAAGGTGCACATCATCATGCCCAGATAATCCTTCTTATTTTTTATAGAGATGAGGTCTCGGTATGTAGCCCCCACACTGGACTTGAACTCCTAGCTTCAAGAGGTCCTCCCACAGCTTTGGAATTATGGACACAAGCCTCGGTGGCCAGCCAAGAACAGGTTGCTGTATTCTATGTACTTTCTTCCTAGGCAGTGGTTTGGGTTCTCCATTCTGTACCTGCACCAAATTTCAAACTGAACTCCAACTCCAGGCATGAGCCCCTGTGAAGAGAAAGCACTTAGTAGGAGCCTTTGCACAGGAACTTCTGGTGGCAACAGAAGAGAGTGACGGTGTTCACTATTAAAAATGGGATCTGGAACACAGAGGGTGGTTGCAGTTCTGAAGGGCTTCAAGGTAATTCCTTTGGAAGAAAAAAAGCAATTCAGAATAATCTAACACAACACTTAAAGTGTTTTTTTTTTTTTATTGAATCGTAGCTGTGTACATTAGTTCAATCATGGGGTACAGTGTGCGGGCTTCACATGCAATCTGAGATATTTTTATCAACCTGATTGACATAACATTCATGAGATTTTCTTGTTTACTATGTGAAAACATTTTTGATCCATATTTAGAA
>CAUYON010109388.1:0-23711 GCA_963573935.1 Arctocebus calabarensis
GGGGCAGTTCTCCTACGATGGCTCCACACAGCCCACAACCAAACACTGGTAGCTCTTTCTGGCTCGGTGGCTCAGTCTGGAGCCCAGACAACACTCAAATACCTCCGCACTCTTGCCCCAGTTCTCTCAAGGCAGTTCAACCGAGTGCCAAGTCCAAAAGAAACCCAAACAGCTCACAGGGAAGGCCTTTCCAGTTTGCAATCTCACTGGTGCTGTAGTCACAGCTGCCAGCAGGATTAGACCGACTACATTTATTGAAATAATCAGTTAACCTAATTTCTTTATAAATTAATCACAACAATCTTATAGGTGAGATTCCATGCGGGACGCCACATGTATAGATGCATAATTAATTTTGAAGGATCTAAAAGAATAATTCTGGAGGTTAAGACCAATTTGTAGGGTAGGAAATAAATATGGGAAATAAAAACATACCTCTCTGCAACAGTTATATGGCATTATGTATATAATAAATATTTAATATTTCTATCTCCAAAGTTTTAGCCTACTTTCTTAATTAGGGAAGTTCCTGGATTACAAATTCATTAAATATAGGCCACCAATAATTCTGACCTAGCTCACCATAATGCTTTTTCTTTCTAATATATTGGAGAATTGAAGTCCAATTCTCAGGAAAGTGAACTCACATTAATGAATCTGAGCAAACTGACATTTATATTTCATCTTCCTTGATCTAACTAGCATACTTAGTCTCCACATCACCCTGGGGTGTTGTCAACACAGGTTGGTAAGCATCTGTACCATTGTGTTATATAATCTAACTTCATCCACAGTAAAACCTTGCTATGCCATGCAGATTTCTTCCTAATGCAGTGTTGGAAATCTGTTTCTGGTTCTAGATGGACCTGGATGCAACATGAAATCACGGCAGGGATTCCGTAGGAGATACAGTCTCAGCTTATAGGCCAAGTTCTGAATGTTCATACAAAACCATCAGAGGAAGGCTCATTCTCTGCAAATAGACAGCAGTTGATTCATCCAGGAAAAAAGGTTCAGAAAGATGTTCTGTTCTTAGTTTCCAAGGTGCGTCTCTGCAGGTGTGTGTTTCTGATAGAGGAGTAGAGATTATTCAGTAGACACATTTCCCCCTGTGGGAATGGCCTTTTGCAATGAGACTTTATAAAACCTGAACGCCTTTGTAAATTGTTGTGAGCAATTTGAGTAAAATGGAAGTGATAATTGCTTGAACTCAAAATCTCAGACCTTACTGTTTTCACCTTTAATCTAAAATTTCTGCTCTGAGAATTCATCCTATAAAACAGAACAAGAAGAAAGAATACAATAGAAAAGGGTGCATCTATCTGTCAAACTGCCTCACCTGAGCACAGCGCCATGATGACCGCTCCTGCGGATTGTAGAGGCATAAAGAGGAACGTTTGCACTGGGCCGAAAAATGACCCAGTCACCTCCAATTAATTAACCCAATTATTTGGAAAAAATAGGGAAATTATTGCTGCTTTAGGGCACAAATACTCAAGGCATACTACCAAACCAAATTGAATATCACATTAAAAGACCTAAAAACCATGATCAAGTGGGATGTACCATTGAGATACAATGTATCATTTGGTTATAATTCAGAGTATCCAAATCAACAAATGTTATATACTGCAATAACAAATGCAAGACCAAAATCATTTGTTAATTTTAATAGATTCAGAAAAAACATTTGAAAAAATTTAACAACTTTCACGATAAAAAAAAAATTCTTTAAAAATCTGGTATGGGAAGAATGTGCCTCAACATAATAAAGGTTAAATATGACGAGCTAAACGATAGTGTTAAACTCAGTGATGAAAAGCTGAAAGTTTTTTTCTCTAATATCAGTAACAAAACAAAGGTTACCACTCTCTTCACTTCTATTCAACATAATACTTATTATTTAAGCCAGTTAGTCAAGAAAAAGATACAAAAGCCTACAAATAACAAAGAAAAACTAAAACTTGCTCTCTGCTAGACATTACCAATAGAACTCTTAAAATTAATAAATAAATGCAGTAAAGTTTCAGGATACAAATTCAACATAAAAAAATTTGTTAAACGAATAAGTAACTACCTGAAAAACTATTTAGAAAAAAATCCAATTTGTAATAACAAAAAATTGCATAGGAATCAATGTAAGGAAGTGAATAATTCATGTACTGAAAACCATCAGACATTAATAAAATTGAAGATTCAAATAAATAAGAAGATAGCCCATGTTCATAGATAAGAGGAGCCAACTTTGTCGAAATATCTATACCACCCAAAGTAATCTACATAGTTAATCCAATCGCTATCAAATTTCCAGTAGCATTTTTCAAAGAAATAGCAAAAAAATTCTAAAATTGTCATAGAACCACAAAAGACCCCAAATAGCCAAAGTGATCTTGATCAAGAAGAACAGAGCTGGAGGCACCATCATTTCTGATTTCAAACTATATTGCAAAAGGCATAATAAACAAAATATTATGTTACTGGCATGACATTGAGAGCCCAGAATTCGACCCATATGTTTCCACCTGGGAACTGACCCACAGCATGAGAAGTACCTGGACACCTGACCACCCACGGTCTTGCAGAGGTCCTGTAGAGTTTGCACACACACAGTGTTTTGACCTATGACAGATGACACGAGTTCTGCCTCAGCCCCTAAAGAGGCTAACAGGTGCCATCTGCTGCAGGATACTCAAGGCCTTTTGTTAGAGACTTCGGGGTGTAAGTACACAAGGCAAAAAAACGAGAGGGTAACAGTTTCATGTTCCAATTAAACAGGCAGTTCTTTGTTCAAGAAAGAAACCTGTCACACCGAAGGACACAGAAGCACTGAACTAAAAATCAGACACTCTGGGTATTTAATGAGGAAAAGTTACAGCCCACAGGTTAGACCATTGCGGGTGGAAGGTAGTGATCAGTTGCTTTCTAGCTTACTTATATCTTGTCTCTATCCTGTTGATTGTTATTTAGACATTTCCCAGACTAGTTTCTCATCTCTTCTGCTGGACTATCCAACCCCCTTCCCCACCTTGTGTGTGCACAGCAGCAGAAGAGCCGAGACTCGGGGCTGTAACCTGCAGAAGTCCCTGGGGACACCTGCAACTCCAGCTTCCACACCTGCCCACCCAGGGATAGTCAACTATTTGAAAAGAGGGCCAAGAATACACAATAGGCAAAGGATCGGCTCGTCTATGAATGATTTAGAAAAGCTGGATAATCACATTCACAGGAATAAAACTGGGTCCCTATTTTACATCACTTACAAAAATTTCTCCCAAATTGGATTAAAGATGTAAATGTAAGATCTGCAACCACAACACTTCCTGAGGAAAGCATACAGAAAAATTTCCTTGTAGGTAGTCTCAGCAATCATTCGTTTGAGATGATACAAAAAGCAGGAAAACAGAAACCAAAATAAATACAAGGCACTTCCCTAAACTAAAACATTTCTGTGGGGAAGCACCTGTGGCTCAAAGGAGTAGGGCGCTGGTCCCATATACCAGAGGTGGGGGGTTCGGACTCAGTCCCGGTGAAAAACTACAAAAAAAAAGCCACCTCTGCGGAGGACAGGACGCGATCAACCAATTTTTTAAAAAAACAACCTATGTAAACACAAAAGAGGTAAAGTCTCCATCTTTCTTTAAGGCAACATATTCTTCTTAGCAAAGTATCTCAAGAATGGAAGAAAAAGTATCCAATGCACTCAGCCCTAATATGAAGCTAATTTATAGCTTTCATATGAAGGCTAAAACTCAATTATAGCACAAGAATATGGGAAAAAGTGCAAGGGAGGGGAGAGGAGGGGAGAGGATGGGTGTAGGGAGGGCATTTGTTGGGATCATACCTATGGTGCATCTTAGAAGGGTACTGGTAAAACTTATTAAATGTAGAATATCAATGTCTTCATATAGTGATTAAGAAAATGCCATAAAGGCTATGTTCAACAGTTTGATGAAAATATTTCAGATTGTATATGAAGTCAGCACATTGTCCCCCATGATTGCACTAATGTACACATTTATGATGTAATGAAATTATAAAAAAAAGCCCAAAATAAACAAAACAAAACTAAAAAACTGGAGGAATCACTAACTGATTTCAAGTTATACTACAGAGCTGTAGAAACCAAAACTTCATGGTACTGGCATGAAAACAGACACAGACCAGTGAAACAGAATAGAGAACCCAGAAATAAATCCACATATCTATAGAGAATTTATCTTTGACACAGGTACCAAGAACATACACTGGGGAAAGGACAGTCTCTTCAATAAATGGTGCTGGAAAAATTGGATATCCATATGCAGAAGAATACTAGACCCTTAACTCTCACCATGTAGGAAAACCAAATCAAAATGAATTAAAGACTTAAATCTAAGACCTGGAACTCTGAAACTACTAAAACAAAAGTTTGGGGAAATGCACGTCAGGAATTTGGTCTGTGCAATGATTTCTTGAGTGATACCTCCAAAGCAAAAGCAACCAAAACAAAATTGGTCAAATGGCATCACATCAAGATAGAAGGAAAGGATATAATCAACAAAGAGAAAAGACAACCCACAGAATGGGAGAAAATGTTTGCAAACTACCCATCTGGCAAGGCATTAATAACTAGGATATATAAGAACCTCCAACAACTCAATAGGAAAAAATAAAATAATCCAATTATTTTAATAATTGGATTTTAATAATTAAATAATTGGACTTTAATAATAAATAATTAATTTAAATAATTGGACTTTAATAATCAAAGGATCTGAATAGGTATTTCTCAAAAGAAGATATATGAATGGCCAACAGATATATGAAAAAATTCTCAACATTATCCATTATCAGAGAAAAGCAAATTAAACCTGCAATGAAGTATCATTTCACCCCAGTTAAAATGGCTTTTGTCAAAATGAAAGGCAATACTAAACGCCAGTGAGGATGTGGAGAAATAGGAACCCTCATCACTGTTGGTGGTAATGTAATTTTAGTGCAACCACTATGGAAATCAGTACAGACTTTCCTCAAAAATCTAAAAGTAGAAGTACTGTATTACCCAGCAATTCCACTGCTGGTTATATATTGAAAGGAGGGGAAATTAGTCTGTCACAAAAATATCTGTACCCCATGTTTATTGTAGCACTATATACAATAGGGAAGTTTTGGAATCAACCTAAGGTATCCATCAATGGATGAATGGATAAAGGATTTGTGGTACATACACACAATGGAATATTATGTAGCCAGAGAAAGAATGGAATCCTGCCATTTGCAACAACATGGGTAGAATGGGAGAACATTTGTTAAGTGAAATAAGTCAAGCCCAGAAAGACAAATCTCACATGTTCTCACCATATGTGGGAGCTAAATATTGAAAACAATTGATCTTGTGGAGGCAAAGGGGTAGTAGGGAGGGAAGGATAAAGTGAGGATGGTTAATAGGTGCAAAAATACAGTTAAATAGATAGGATGACCAATATTTGATAGAATAGCAAAGTGACTATAAACCACAAGTTAGGGTATGCTTTAAAATAACTAAAAAAGTGGAATTGGAAAGTTCCTAACACAAAGAAATGGTAAATGTCTAAGGTGATGGATACCCCAATTACTCTGATTTGATTAATTCACATTGTATGCCTATATCAAAACATCACATGTACCCAATAAAGATAAACAACTATTATGTATGCATAATAATTAGAAATAAAAAATAAATGAAATATTAAAAATAAAAACACTGGACTTAAGAGTTGATGACCGGGGTTCAAATCATTGTGTCACTGGTATGGTCTGAATGTTTTTGTCATACCCCATGCTATTTTGAAACCTCTTTCATACATTGAAATCCCCAAGGTGATGGTATTAGAAAGAAGGGCCTTTGGGAAATGATTAGGTCATGGGAGCAAAGCTTTCACGAATGGGATTAGTTAGATCCTTTATAAAAGAAGTCCAAGAGAGACACCCTTCACCACTTCCATCATGTGAGGACACAGCAAGAAGGCCCCATGTATAAGTCTGAAATAGATTCCTCATCATGTCCTTTGTAGTGCCTCCTATTCACTTATTCATTCGTTAAATTGACAAGTATTTATAGAGTGTCTATGTTTGCATTCCTGGGATATTGAAATGAATTAGATATATCTTCTGTCCTCAAGGAGTTCATAGTCTAATAGGGAAGCTGGACTTCTAAATAGATAATTACAATACAGGTTCAGAAGTCCTATATGATTGCAAAAATACTAGAAAGAAGAAAAAATCAAGGTCACCTAACCCAAACTGTAGGTGGGTAAATGGGAATAGAGAAAGTTTTCTGAAAGAGATATCACCTCTGAGTTCTGGAGAACTACCAGTTAGTGTTAGCAGGCTGAAGAGAGGCAAACATGCCTGCAGGCATAACTTAAGTGAGAGCTTGGCACGTTCAGGCAACAATACATATTTTATTATTATTATTTTTTTTTGTAGAGACAGAGTCTCACTTTAGTGCCCTTGGTAGAGTGCCGTGGCCTCACAGCTCACAGCAACTTCCAACTCCTGGGCTTAGGTGATTCTCTTGCCTCAGCCTCCCGAGTAGCTGTGACCACAGGTGCCCGACACAACACCTGGATATTTTTTTGTTGCAGTTCAGCCAGTGTTGGGTTTGAATCCACCACCCTTGGCATATGGGGCTGGCGCCTACTGACAGCCACAGGCGTTGCCCACATATTTTACTATAGCTGGAACACTGGGTATGAAAATGAAGGATAAAACTAGACAGGTAGGTGGGTGATAGATTGAAAAGTGCCTTATTTGTCTATGAAGGAATTTCAATTTTATTCTGATTTTTTAAGTGAGAAATTACAATAATGTGTAGACCTTATTTGTCAGAGCAAGAACAGAAATAGGGAACCAGTTAAATGACTGACAAATGCTAAGAACCTTAACTAAAGTGATGACGGTGGGGGTGAAGAGTGTGTCTGGATTTCAGAAGTGTAAGAGTAGAATTCACAGGACATGGTGACTGACTAGATATGATGGGAACAATGAGGAGAGATGGTGGGGATGATTAGGCAACTATGTGGGTGGTGATTCTGCTGCTGGAGCTAGAGAACACAGAAGGAACAGATTTTCAATAGAGGGAAGGCTGTGCTTAATGTTAGGAAATAACACCCCCTCCAATTCTTCTTTCCTTTTAGTAAAATAATCATGGTTGCTCAAGGGATGCTATTGGCAACCTACCTTTACAGAGTTCAATTGTAGCAGAAAACAATATTTTTAAAGACTATAAGAAAACAACACAGTTGGATAAATATTGCACTTGAAATTCAAATCCTCTAACTTCTTTGCTAATTGGAAATCATAGAGGTAAATGAAAATAGAGTAAACAAAAACTCACCCCATAGACAAGTTCCCCAACCATGCCATTCCATATTTTAGTCTCTGGATCCCTTGCGCCATATTTCCCATCACCAACAATGGACAATTTGTACTTGATCCTTACGTGTTTGGCTATTTCATAGGCTAAGTCTACACAATAGCCTTCATATCGTTCATTTCCTTCCAGTTGTTCATGGTTCTTCTTATACATTACATATGGTGATTCCTTTGGGACCAGAAGTAAGATCAAAGGATTACTCTTATACATTTTTCTAAGAGATGATAAATGTAATAATGAATTTTTCCCTTCTGTATCTATTGAGATTTGGTGTGTGAAAAGTGCCTTTAAAATGTAGACTTAATAAGCAGAAGAGCCTCAACTGACTATCCACTGGGCCACGTATTTTTTGGAGTCCTTTACTGACGATTCACAGAAGTAGAGAAGGATTTAAATTCTTCAAGAAAATTTGAAAGAAAGAACAGTTTTCACCTGTAATGTCTTCCATTTAGTCACATTGGAAAGAGTTATTTTCCTTAGTTACATGAAGGTAAACTGCCTTTGAGTTCTCAAGATTTAACATGTAGGAACCACAGCCAGCTGAGGCTTTTTCATTTTTATATCCTAGGGCCTAGTATAATTCCTGAGACAAATGGAATACTTGATATGCATATTTAAATGAAAGATAAACTTCAGCCAAGTCTGTATTCTGTTAGTCATAGTTTCACACTTAGTAGTATGCTTGTTTTTAACCCAGGTTTATGCTTGTTTCAGGAAAAACAAATCAGCTTTTAGAAAAATGTTTTAAAATGAGACTGCTATCTCACATTTTAGCAGTGCTTTGAGTTTAGCAGAAAAGCTTCTTCATGTGGTAAATTGTACCTTGAAATTGCCTTCTGACATATTTAGGAGATTATTATTATCCCCCCTTCTATAAATTAAGAAAACAACAACCTGAGGCTCAGAGAAGTGGTAACTTGCACAGCTATACAGGTTAGTGGTAAACCTAATATTAGAATACTAATCTACTCTCTCCCCCACACAAAACTGCCTCCCCTACAATGAAGAATTAGGTTTCAAGTCTGGATGAAGAATCAGTCCCATGGGGGTGGGGGGAGGGGGAAAGAGGAGAATGATATCTGAAACATTTCCAAATTGTTATTTTTAAATGACATTGTGTTCCTCATCATGGAAAGATACTTTGAGATTTTCCTGAGTGCCCTGCTTTCTCTTCTTGAACTTGAGGTCTTCCCCAGTAAATGAATAATGCTTTTCAGAAAATACAGGTCTTACTGGACAGAAGGCCCACCTACCTTCTGTCCACACTTACCAGAATGGTAGTTACTACTATAGTGCGGTTCTCTGAGGATGCACTGTCATTGCTGATTTGCTGATCTGAGAAAGGCACAAACCTTTCATATTCATTCCAGTAGCCAGCCTAGAAAGAGCAGACATTTTACCTGGATGCGTATTCAAAAAGTACTGAGTAAAATGCAAATACTGTTTTGGAACAAAACTTTCTTTTTCCCCAGTAGCTTGAGCCTTACAAGGATTGACATCCTTGTATCCCTCTGTCTTGCCACTCCTGCCAGGACCTCAACATTGATACACACACAGATGTGTGGTTTCTTCATCCAGAGAGTTTCTGTCCCTACCTCACCCTTACTGATATTTGGTAAAATAGTTTAATCTGATAAAGGATTATCAGGCTTTTTATTTCTTAAAAGTCTTATAGCAAATATTATTTTGTTTTGAACTGTAGGACAGTGGGGAGGTAGGGGTGGGAAATCAGTGAGTATCTTGTAGAAATGACACAAAATATTTTATGTTCTGAGGTTTTCTCAAAAAGATAAATTCCCACTTCATGGATAACTTAACTATTATTATGACAGAAGCAAAGTGATCATTGTAAAATTCAGGTAATTCTCCAAAGGGAAAGGTATTGTGTTTAGAGTTTATTTGGTGGGTAAATTGGCAAAGTGGAAAAATACCTGTTTTCCAATTATTATATGTACTTTGGAAGCTTCTGTTTTAATAACAACATTCTATAAAAATTTGTGACTCCTTCCCTTCATTGTAGGAAGCTGTTAAAGACTACAACATTAATCGAACCAGCTTCAGAGGGAAATCTCCCTTTTAAAATGTGTAGGTAGCTCATCTGATTAAAAAACAACTTAGTGCATCAGATTTGTATCCCTCATGGAGTGAAAGGTAAAAATAATGCATAGGAATTTGCTTTGTGTGTGTTTCCTAAGATATTCTTGTATCTAAGTGTTGTCTCTTGAGAGATTTTTCTTTAGATATTTGTTTTGGTTGCTTACTTTTCGAGAGCCAGTGACTTTCATTTCATATACATCAATGGTATAATTTGTCCTTCGTCCATAAGTGTCAAATTGGATATTTCCAGTCATTCCTTGTACTTGCACCTGGTAGAAAGGGAAAAATGTAAAACTTTAAAATAGTATCTTATTGCTTGCTTTCTTGGTATCTAGGATGAGGTCTATTGACAGATCTTGAAATCTTAGAGAATTTGTATCTTGAGTCATTGAGCTCTATCCACCAGACCAAATCCATACAGATAGATGTTCATTTTCTCTGCACTATTTTCTTAGTATGCCTTTTAGTTATGAAGCATTGAATATATATGAGAGGCCAATACTTAGATGATATATAGAGGGCTCAACTACCACTTTTTCAAGGATCTTAAGTTTCCACTATTCCCTTCTTCTTCTTCTTCTTCTTTTTTTGTAGTTTTTGGCCAGGGTTGGGTTTGAACCCACCACCTCCAGTATATGGGGTCGGCGCCCCACTCCTTGAGCCACAAGCACCGCTACCACTATTCCCTTCTTAAGGAATACTCTTCAAGCTACTCCCTAAACTGGGGCAATGCATTCTAACCTGTGAGTTCCTTGAGGGCCACGGCTGAGTCTTAGCAATCCTAATAATCTGGTATCAGTAGCATGGGCTTTAGAGCTCCTGGGTTCATATTCTAGCTTCATCAGTTAATAACTGAATGGCTTTAGGCACTTTCCTTAATGCTTTTCTACCTCAGTGTCCTAATCTGTAAAATGAGAAATCATAGTAGTACTTATTCCTTAGAGATGTTGGGAGGATTAAAGGAATTATGCATATATGGTGTTTAGAATAATCTGACATGTAGTAAGCATTATAATACATGCTAGCTATATTAACTATCATTGTTATTAATCAAAATTAATTTAATTGTATTTCTTGCAAGGGGTAGATATTTACTAGCTACTGCAGAGACAGTAATGAGCTTTCCCTTTTATTATTTGATCTATGTCCAAATATAGACAGGTAGTAGAGAGCTAACCCATGGAGGAAGAATCCAAAATTTTTGAAATTTGTCAAGTTTATGGGGTCAGGAGTCTACATAGATAAGAAAGATAGAAATATTAGAAGCCCTCAAAACCTATTTTGGATGCCAAATTCAGGTTTCATGTAGGTCACAATTTCTCCTAAGTCTGGGCCCAGCTTTATGAACTAATAAGACTCATCTCTGCTCATATTTTACAGTCAGTGCGGGAACACTGGATGAAAGACTCTCAATAAATATGTCATTATTGTTAACCACTTGCATTACTCATCTGGAGAGTAAGGGTCAAATACTTCACTTCAAAGAAAAAGAATCTGTCTTATTTTCCTAGGTTGAAAGGATGGAATAGTTTTTCATCACTAATAGAAAGTAACAAACTGTCAAATATGTCAGAAGTGGTAATGGGCTTGTGTTACAGAAGGGAAAATTGTTGTTAAATATTAGGGAATATTTTTTATAATGAAAGGGGCTTGTCACTACTGGTAGGAGACTGTGGAATTCCTGTTGAAAGAGAAATACTCCAACGTGATGAATCAAAAACAGGTTACTTGTCCAACTGGCCCAACAAACCTAAGTACTATTGTTAGCCTAGGCTTATGGAGAAGGTGATGTCACACTTCTAGTTGAACAAAAGGACCTTTGTTGAGATAGAAATTACTTATCCAGCGGGATGGGACTGGTGCATATAGTGCTACATGAAGGGCTCTTTATACTTCATTTTGGGCATTGAATTCTAGGAAAGACAATGATCTAGGAACACACTAAGGAAATCCTTCATTACTGAAAATAGGAAGGGCTTCAAGTCTCCTGCATTGTATGTATCTAAAGACCCAAACTATCTGAACATGATCTATGAATTGGGCAATAGTCAACTTATGTCCAAGAGATTTCATCCCCCATAATTCAAATATTTGGTGAGCAGAAGTAGAACTGGACTACTAATCAGACAGAAGCATAGTTTTAAGGATATGGTCCAGTATTGAATATCAGTGACAGTTTCCCATCATCCTATCTGGGATTCCTTCCTTAATCCACATCACATCATATAGAATTTAACCATAAGATTTTAATCATCTATTTTGGGTAGTTTCCAGCTACCCACTTAGATTAGGAGCATCACTGAATAAGAGGCTTTCCCCCCTTGTGTTCTCAGCAACAAATACAACATGTGGAATAGAGCAGGTGCTCAATAAATGTTGACTGAACAAATATCAATGATTTAGAATTTGTGACAGATATTTCGGTAAACCACGCTGAGGCTAATCTTTGTACTACTTGCAGATAGTGAGAATAATTACCCAGTTTGCAAGTGGCTTTAAGATATTTTAAAGCATTTGTTTACATATTAACAATTTAAATGTGAGCTCCCCTCATCTTATTTCATGTTTGCACACTAATATAGAGCCTGATACATAGTCATAGGTGCTCAATGAATATTTACTGAATGAATGGTGTGCTTATTCAGTCATTAAAACAGCCCTCATAGGAGCCTCTGTCAGGCAATGATTTTGCTTGCCAGATTTCTTTGAGGGAAGAGAATGATTTATTGAAAACTAACTATGTGCTAGTCAGAATGAGGTATGCTTTTACATCATGCAATCTCACTTTTAATTATCTCAAATAAAATGGGATTTCTCTTAATGTAGTAAAGTGTTTAGTATTTCAAACTATATTTCCTTGCAATCCCTCTAAATAGTGCAGTTTTACTGAAGCACTGCCTACTTTTGGAAAAAGTGAATGCTTTCTAGCCTTTCTGGAGCATTACAAAGAGATTGGTCCATAGGCAGAGGTGAACTATCCTTTTGGGTGAGTGTCTGATCATTAGGACCTGGGAAGGAAGGTTACTTACTTCGCTTACAGCTTTGTCAGTGAGTTTGACGTGCAGAAAATTTTCTCTGAAATAGTATGATCAATCTCATTTTTCTCCAGTTAAATTTATGTCTTGTCCTTTGTTCTAGTAGCAAGTTTTCTATTGGGGAAGGTGGTTATTTGTGTCATGAATGGGGAGTCAATTGGAGATATTGGCTCTTGCCCTTGGAGGTTTTGTTGCTGAAAACTTCTTTTGATTCATTCTGAGGGAGTTTTATATTTCACTCATCATTATGTTTCACCTGACAATACAAATCTTGTAACTGCTCTGAAGGTTGAATTTAATTAACTGCTGTTCAAAATTGTGCAGTGCTACCTCCATAAAACTACACTTAGGGCATTTGTTAAGGAACTGACATAATGACATGAAAATCTACATGATGGGAGAATGAGTCATGTCTCTTTCTTGGAGAGAGACACAGGGGCTACTAACCCCTCTTGATTGAATGCTACAACTTGGCAAATTTAAGGAGGCAGTAAGAGAGCCAACTACACAAAATGATGTGTGTTATGAGGCTATTACAAATTCTTCATTGCTAGGTTGTGCACTGAAATATCTTATCATTTACTATCTCTTTGTTGATTTGGATGCCCCAAATATCAGGATAATTAAATAAGTAGAAATAAAGGATTCTTGTACTCTTGCAGGCTCATTTTAATGCATGTGGGCACATGTGGCATAAAGCAAAATATTCAAGAAAGAACTCTTGCTTGGAAAGCTGCAATGAATGGGTGATGTTGCTCTTGGTATAAATAATGAAATCTGTTCAAGGGACACTTATTTAAGCCTTAAATGATCTCCTACCCAGTAAATACTAAAAACAAGTGACCTATTTGACTGTCTATCCATTGATTCCTTGTACTTTTCTTTAGGGTTTTTCTTTGCAGCATTAGACAAAAGCTTCTTAAGGAAGCCTAGAAATGTAGCATGTTCCTCCATCTTACCATGTAGAGTAGGAGAAGTGTTCTTTTTGACAACAGAAATACTACCACATTGGTTAAGTCCCACAGTCTATCCAGGCTACATTTGTCTGATAAGCCAGGGGGACACTGTTATCCTTTGTAATGTCTATCTTGAAGTTAGGAGTGTCTTATAGAAAATCACAATCTCCCTAAGAAATGTCATATTTTTGGAAGGTTTGAATCTTTTGAATCTATTTGCTCACTCAATCCATACTTTTAAGGGTACTGAGTTCCATTTATTATCCACAGTATAGCATACAATCAACTATTCATTCACCTGACATTTACTATTTTTCAAGGTTCAAGGAAGAACCTTCCTATTTTTAGATTTCTAAATTTGAGTGAATAAATATTCATACTCATCCTCTTTGCACACTCTGAGATTCTATAGACTGTGATCTTATGCCTTTCAGTGTGTCTTCTCTCACGATTGATATTTCATCTTTTTTTGTGTCTTCATAAACCCTTTCACCCTTCAATAACCCATCATGGTCTTTACCATTTTTAGAGCTCTCTCGATATCAATTCCTTGACTCCAGGGCACAGCAGGGTTTGCTAAGCAGTCTCCAGCACTGCCTCTGCGGGACACATCCACTCGCTGCCTCCTCAGATAGCGAAAAGCTTCTGCTATAACCAGTATTGCGTCGTGTGTCAATGCAGATGTGTACTGAAATGGGTGGATGGAAAACAAGATATCATGACAAATGGCACCTTCAAAACTTGCCTTCTTCCTTATAATTTTCACTCATCTCTACCTCTTGCTCTATGCAATCACTTTCCTAATTATTTGAGTCAAGAGATCTCACTGGGAAAGCCTGACTTTGATTCATTCTAGAATGATGTCTCTTAACTCATGTGTGCACATGTTGAGATTATTAAGATCAAATGGCTCAAGGGAATCTCTCGCTTGCACTGAATACTGTTTTTCATATTGAGTGAATGACTACTAGAAGGCCAGGTCTTTTATAGAGGAAGAAATATGTGTGAAGTTGAAGGATGGCACGTATATATTGGAGAGGAAATAGCATATCCTAAAGCAAGACTGGTTTATTGCTATTTGTAATAGAAAATTCAGATCTGGTGTTTACTTAGGGGAAAATGAAAATGGCTAAGTTAGACAGTTTGAAATTAATTTGGAGAGAAACATTAATCATTTCTGTCTGGACCATGTTTTTGGTGAGCTAGGACTTCTGGCCAGCAATAAATCAGTTTTTGTTTCCTGGGGGTGGTAGCAAAAACCAAAGGTGGTTTTCGATTGTAGAAAATTACAATTGTTATTGAGTTTTAAATCTGATAACGTTGACAATTCTTAGACAATACTTCATAATGTTACCTCTTTCAGACAAGAACACTTACTTTGTGTTCCTTGGGCATATTGATATGCTCAAGTATGGATGAGGTCAGTCACTTAATACAAGGGATTATTTGATTATCTGCAATTTGGAATAGTGGATGATTTTTCATTAAATGAATCAACAACAGTATGATTAAAATAAGCTGGCCCCTGTTTTTCAAGAGTGACAAATACTGGTAGAATACAGAACACCATTGACTTTTTCAAAAGTGTAGCAAAATGTCCTAAGGGGAGCTTCTTTCTTTCTAGAACAGTATGTCCAAATACAATTGGGGTGAATACATTGTTGTTTCTTTAATTATCAATTTACTTTTCTAACTTTTCTCATGTTACTTTTCTTTCAGAAGCAAATCATCAAATATGACTATAACAGGAGACATAAGTTCTTTCATGAAACAAAATCTTTGTGTCTGGCCATCCTTGCAATACATAAAGCCAACATGGTGGTGATTTTCTTTCTTGCTGACTGCATAAATTGTCGGCAATCTTAATGCAGTCCCTTCCAAACCATGCCAAGAGAGCAATTTAATTTTCTACTTATTTCAGTTTCTATTTATCAAGGTGTTAGAATGCCCCCCCCAAGCCTATAACAAAACACAAGAGTAAATTATGCATTAGGATCTCTAATCTCTAGACAACTTTATTTCCTAATCAAAAATATTGTACATCAGTTTTAGAGTGGACTTTTTCTCTAATGGATATGGTGCAAGGTTTTATAATTACTAGTACTCAGCAAAATTTATCTGAAACTTATAACCATCTACTTAAATATTCCATTTTCTTAAGTTATTCAAAGGATTTTTAAACTTATAATCCTGAACAGTTCTTCTAGCAGGTTCTAGAATTTACATTATACATTCCAGACATTATCAATGAGTACACCATAACTGAGATTGTCTTCCTTCTCTTTTGTACATGCTCTATGAGTTCAGAGTAGGCATCAATTACTCCGCAACCTTTTTCATAGTTTTTACCCTTGTTCATTTTTTTTGTGCCTAACACAAGTACCTGCTAAAATATTGAATAAATACATTTATTTCTTTTACCTATTATCTGCTAAATCTAAGCATAACTGTGGACAGGCAGTTTTACAAAAATCTGGATTAGTATAAGCTCACCTAAGTGTTGAGGGAGGATAAATGATCAGTTTAGTACTTTAAAATTTTTTGATTATAAAGGATTCATCATAGGGATTGTGACCATATTTACTGAATCAAATTAGGATACTTGATCTGACCCTGGAACAGAATTTTTAAAAACAGGACTACCCCAGAAAAGTCTGGCAGGTATAATTACTATAACCATAACCGGTGAGTGGCTTAGCTGAATGAAAAAAAAATGATGTCTAACTCACAATTCTTTAGAACATACCAATTGTATAATACTAGATCTCACTTATATTCTGTTCTGATGTGACCCATTTAGAATGGACCTGCCTAGGTGCAGGTTCCATTCAATGGTGCCTTCGGGTTCTTATAATATTGTAAATTGTTATGAACATATTCCTCTTCTCTGGCTGGTGTTCCCTATTCTCCTATTCTTTTCTTGCCAGGGAGGAAGGATGAGAGGACAGGTATCTTGAAACCATGAGAAGGGAGCTCTTTCATCCCTTTTTCATTTTTAGGAAAGGGTCCTGCTCCTGTTTTGATTCCTCATTTTGTATCACAGTCATGGTACATACTTTTCACTATATCAGGAAGAAAGAATTTAAAGTCTGTTTCATGCTTGAATCAGTGCAACAAGAGAGTGAGTTACTTAAAAAATTCGTTTGAAACATACTTTGTGTAACATGAGTAACTTCCCCCTATTTTATTTGTTTTAATTCCTGATTTTTAAACAATAGGATTTCTAGCCATAGGGAAATACATATAAAAATGTGCGTTTTAAGCATGACTTTGCTTTTAATATTCTTATATTGATATTATAAAAATGAGCAACTTAGGTAATCTAATTATTTTTGAAGACACTTGCAAGCAGGAAAACATTTCCATTCAAAATATATATGTGTATATATATATATATGTATATATGCAATACACACTCTGTATTAGAGCCTAATTCACTTGGGTGTACTGAGATTCATGAAACTTATTAACACCAAGCAATCACATAAATAATGTAAAATCTAATTTTCTGTTTTATACTATCAATCTTCTTTACCTATTCCCACTGCTCCCACCCTTTGCCTGGCTCAGGTTCTTGTAATATTGTAAATTGTTATGACCATATTACAAATGAAATTCATTAAAAATTAAGTTAACTTATTCCCAAACATTGGATTTTAAAAGATCTCATTCTCAATGGCTTCTTTATTCAGGAGTTTAGTTTTCAAATGCAATAGCATCACCTGCAGTTGTTTTTTTTTTTTAACATCTTTTAATCACTTCTGAGGGAAGATCACTTGATCACAAGATGACCATTAGTATATAAAGACCATACTGAGAAGCTTTGAAAAGCTGGCCTTAGGTTTTTACATGCCATGGAACATTACCTTTAGTGGTGCATTCTTGGCTTCAGGGAATTCCCTTTCATCCAGCCTCACCCAGCGCTGTATGAACTGCTGAACCATAGGGTTTTCATTATTCACAATCTGGAAACCTGTAATGTTGGCTCCCCCATGCATGACTCTTTCCAGCAAAATATCAGTAAAACCCTAAAAAGACATTGAAAGGGGACCATGATTGTGGGAAGTTGTGTTTTCTTACTCACCATATGTGTTAAAGTGGATGAAATGAAAACTCATTCCCTAGGATCACATAGTAGCAATCAAGAAAGCCTGGATTATGAAATGAATTCTTAGGGTACTATGTCTCTGAAACTAGAGGAATGATAGAGAAAATATGCATTCTTTCATTTTAGTGCCCATGTCTTTATTTAATGTAAATGTCACATGTACAAACATAGGTACGAATTTCAGGCAAATGTTTTGATTTGTTTTATTTAACTGTATTTTCAATCTTCTTTGAATACAAATACAGTGCTTTATGTAACTGGAAAATGTTTGACCTTAATGAGGGTTATAACAAACTTTTCTTTAACCTAACATGCTAACCACAGCAGATTGTTTCAAATCCCTCATCTTGTATCACAGTGATAAATATATTAGACATTTGTGATTTACAGAAATGCCAATGAGTGAAACTGACAGCTTGATTGTATATAATAATACCAATCCCAGGGTACATCTCACATGTATCCATTAATGAATCTTGACATCAATTGCATAGCTTTTTACCATGGTCTTCTTAACTCGCTCTGGTTGCCAGAGCTAGTGTCTCTGCCACCTAAACCTCCTGAAGGAATCTCTCCAGGGTTCACACCTAAGTCATCTCCACCTGGGTACTCCGAGTTCCATTGGGCATTATTATCTTCTGGGACATCTTACCCAGGAATTACTGCTATTTTTGCTAGATATCTGTCTCTTGCTAATTGCTCCTAATGTGTTAGGATCCTCAATGTGCTGAAGCCAGCATTTCTATTTATAAAGAAATGGGAAGAGTTCTTCCTATTTCTCTAGATCCTCCCAACATGTTATTATAAAAATTTTAAATATACATAAAAAGTGAAAGAATTACACAGTGAATACCCATATAGTCACGATGCAGATTCTACAATTAATGTTTTTCCATCCATCAATCTGTTTCATTTTTGAAATACATTTTAAAATAAGTTATAGACATCAGTATACTTTACCCCTAAAGACTTCAGGATGAGTTCAGTGTTTGTGTATAGTTCTTTCCTCCCTTCTTTTTGAGGTAAAATTTGCATATAATGAAATGTACTCGGTGAATTTTGATAAATGCATACACCTGTATAATCTAAATCTCTATCAATTCTTTAAAGTTTTCCCTCTTTTTGCATTTTAAAAAAAGTTTTTACTGGAGTATAATAATCATATATAGAAGTGTTCATATCTTTAAGGGAATGGCTTCATGAATATTCACAAACTGAATATGAATGCAACTCTCCAGTTAGTACCTTCCCCCTTGCAACTCTTAATTTTATATTTCTTTACCATGGATAACAAGGTAGTCTTAGACAATGTTTTAATGAAATAGATTTTTCTTTCCTTTTTTGTTTTCTGTTGAGAGAGTTCTTAACAAGCATGTTTCTTGTTTGTTGTTTTTCTTTTCTTTTTGTTCTATTGACATTTTTCCCCCTTTTTAAAAATTTCAGATTAATATAAGGTACAAATGTTCAGGTTACATTGTTTTCATTTCTAAGGCAAAGTTCAAACGGTAGTCAAACCCTTCACCCAGAAGGCATGCTGAACACCCTCACATTGTGCACATTAGGTGAGATCTTGCCAATCACCCTCCATACTCCCCCTTTTCCTCTCCCTCACTAGACTATACTTGTGGTTTTCTTGTGTGTGGACAGCATGTAGTTGTTTGTGTATTTGTCCATTCTTGAGATACTTAGAAGAATGTGTTTCAATTCCATTCAACTACATACAAAAGATGTAAAGTTTCCATCTTGTCTTACGGCTGAATAGTACCCCATGGTATACATGCCAGTTTGTTAATCCATTCATGGGTTGATGGGCACTTGGGTTGCTTCCATGTCTTGACAATTGTGAATTAAGCTGCAATAAACATTCTAGTACAAATGCCTTTGTGATAAAATGAGTGTTTTTTTTTTTTTCTGGGTAGATACCTAGTAATGGGATTGTAGGATCAAATGCAAATTTGACTTAGTTCTTTGAGAATTCTCCATACTTCTTTCCATAAAGGTTGTATTTATTTATAATTCCACTAGCAGTGCAAAAGTGTTCCCTTCTCTCCATATCCATGCCAGTATCTGTAGATTCAGAATTTTATGATGTAGGTTATTATCTCTGGGGTTAGGTGATATCTCAGCGTGGTTTTGATTTTAATTTCTATGATGATTAGGGACAATAGGCATTTTTTCATGTGTTTGTTGGCCATTCATCATGAAACAACTTTTTAAATTACTAGTTACAGCCCTCTTCTTCTTCTATTCATAAGGGAGATGAATCAATGGAGACGGGACAAAGAGCTAAATGGTTTGCTAGTTTGCATCACTGAGAATCACTCCTTCCTTCTGATGACCACAAAGCAATTTTGGTGTTTTATTTTTTGAGACAGGGTCTTGCTATCTTGTCCAGGTTGGATTTGAACTCTTGGGCTCAAGCAATCTTCCTGCCTCAGCCTCCAAAGTAGTAGGGATTCCTCACTATTGGGAAAGGGTAAGTAAGTGACCTCTAGTGGGCCACATTCCCACTGTGGACTCCTGCAATCCCAGCCACAGGAAAGCCCCTTGGTTCATGTAGGCTCTGAGACTAATATGGGGAGTTTCCTGGAGACTGCATGACAGCATTGATAAAGAGAGGGTGCTCACACTGGGTTCCACATTCACCTTCCTGAGTCTTTTAAAAAAAATTTTTAAATGTTTTATTGTTTGGGATTCATTGAGGGTACAAAGAATTACATTACATTGATTGTGGTTGTTAGGTAAAGTCCCTCTTGTAATTGTGTCCTGCCCCCAAGAGGTGCTCTGTACACTGTACCCCCTCCATATTAGATCATCTATTGCCTTCATATTAGAATTGAGTACATGGGATTCTTGCTTCTCCATTCTTGTCCTCCTTGAGTCTTAAGCAGCTATAGCAAGGCACCATTTTGAGAGCCCAGCCTACACTAGACTGTACCCTGGAGTACAACAGCCCCTGCCCATTTCCTTGAACAAACTGACACTTTCCATCTGCAGCTGGGCACTGCTGCTCGCTGCAGCCACCAGGGCTGAAGTGCAAACCATTGATAGTGACTGTACCACCCTGAGTAGATCACTGCCACACATTTAAAAGTGTAGCTATGAGGAAAGCTATCCCACTTACCACCACCATTTGGGGCCAAAGTGTGTGCTCCCCAGGCAGCTGTTGATGGGTTGCTATAACTCAAAGCAACATTGCCTTTGCCAGCAGCAAGACTTTAAGTGCACTTGTTGCCATCCTCACCTGAGCATTCCATGGAGCCCTAGGTATCATACCACCTCTGCTTACCACAGTAAGTAACCATACATACCACTGAGATACCTGAGGATAGGCCTTCCCAGCCTGGCTTCACCTCTCCCAGTACCTGAGGATACCCTACAGGGACTTGGGAATCACCATGCCCCATCCAACCCTGTTGAAACCTGAGCATTCCTACTTGGACCTGAGGACAGGCTTGCTTAACCTGCCACTACTACCACAGCTTGAACTCACTTACATGTATCACCTGTGGGCCTAGGGACTGGCTTCCCCAGCCCATTGGAACTACCAACAACATCAGCATGGATTGCTTGGAAACCACAGGACTGTTCCACCACTGCTACTGTCCATATGATTCTTACTGTCTATGAGCCCAAGGACCCACTCACCTGGCCCACCACTGCCACTGTTAGCACCTGAGAAAGCCACCTGGGAACTCAAATATTGGTCCGATTTGAGCTGCTGACACCAGTGCCAACATATGTACCTTGGGATCCAAGGACAGGCCTTCTTGAACCACTGCTGCCACCACTGATGCCTGACACTAGCCCATCTGGCATCCTTGTATCCAGAAAACTTCACTGCAACCTCTCATAACATCTGCACCTTAAGCCATTGAGGTAATCACAGACATACTAACACTGTTTATAGTTAAAGAAATCATATGGACACTACATTGTTATACATACCTGAAATCAAAGCCAAAGTGCAAAACCATAGATGCATTTTCAGGAATAAGTTCTCCACTATGAAAGCAATTAAAAAAATTGGAAGAAGTGACTATTATACCATGTGTGCACATATCAACATAAGGACAAAAGAAACATGAAAAGCAAGGAAATATGACACCTCAAAAGAAACACAATAATTCTCAGGCAACATATACCAATCAAAAAGAAATTTGTGAAATCCCAGAAAAATAAATAAAAATATTGATACTAAAGAAGTTCAATGAGATACAAGAGAATACTGAAAAATAATACAAAGAAATCAGGAAAACAATTCAGAATATTAGTGAGACATTTACAAAAAAGATAATAGATATAATAAGAATAAAAAATTCTATAAATGGTGAATTCATTGAATGAAATACAAAATACATTCAAAAACTTCGACAATGAACTAGATCAAGAGGAAGAAAGAATTTCAAAACTTGAAGACAGGTCTTTTGAAGCAATTCAGTAAGATAAAAATAAAGAAAAAAATACAGCTTGCAGTATACTTTCTACAAACAAGCGAGCAGAGTTCAAAAATCCTCCCTTTTTTATCACATGGGAGAGGCCCTCTAGAAACCAGACCTCTTTGTCCTACTAGGGTGCCATGACACTCTCCTGCCAGGCATAAAACTGTATAAAACTGTATATATTCTCTACCTGCAATTCTGAACTCGCAGCACTCCCCTACACTTTCACCAGGAGGTCTGGAAGCCTGACCCTCATGGAGTCCAGGTTCTTGGGCATTTTCTCAAGAGGACTGAACATGGCATGGACTTTTGCAGGTCTGTGCTGATTCTGAAGCACAGGGGTAAGGAGAAAATGGTGGACTGAAGGAATCGTAAGGGAAAGAGAAAGGCGGTACTCCCGGCACAGAGCAGCAGTGGCAGCAGCAGGAACAGTAGGGCTCACACCCCTGGGGATATTTTGGAAGGATACTTCCTATCTCTCTGGGCAACTAGAGAAAGCTGGGCATCTTCTCCAGTGGCAGACACTGGTGGAATAGATCTGGGATGGTAACACAGACCTTGTGAGCAAAGGGTATGCCTGAGGAGGTACCAGCCTGGGCAGAGCATGGCAGACTGGAGAATTGAAGATGCCTATGCAGAGACGGCATAGTCCCAGGGCAAGGCTGAGTCAGGACTGCTTTAGTGAGTATGAGCAGAGATGGCATACTCCCATGGTGGGGCTGGGCTGAGCAAAAGGTCTGCTTTAGTTAGCCTAAGAAACACCTGGGTCTCAGGGGATCATAGCTGAGACAAAGGCAAGTAGGCTGAGGCTAGAACACTCCAAGCCAAGTGTGAACCCCACCCATCCCAACACAGACTACAGAGGAAACAGAAACACCAGCTCTGGGCAGCAGCACAGACCAGGGATGAGTCGCAGTTACCTTAAACTCAAATAGTGCCTGGTCTGCAGGGGAATATAGCCAGGATAGAATCACAAATTCTGCACAAATATAAGTGTCAGCAACATGAATCAGGGGCGGAGCAGGAACTGACTGAACCACCCAGCTTCCATTAACCACCCAAGGTTGTCAAGCCTCAGCTTCCCCTGCCAGATGGTGACAGAGTGCAGAGGCCTGGCTGAGGAGACATAAAATCTCTCTGTGACTCAAGCAGGCTCA
The DNA here is from genome assembly GCA_963573935.1 of Arctocebus calabarensis. Lineage (NCBI taxonomy): Eukaryota > Metazoa > Chordata > Mammalia > Primates > Lorisidae > Arctocebus > Arctocebus calabarensis. Next base: position 23,192 of record CAUYON010109388.1, read on the forward strand.
AATCCCTGGACCATCTGTTCACTGGAGGGAATTGGGTTATAGCCCTTTGGGGTTACCAGTGATTGAGTGTGACAGAGGTGCAGGGTGGGGAAGGAGGCATCAGCCTTCCTAGACTAATTCATTTGCTGGGGGGAGGGGTCCTTCTGACTCCATGGAGCACTAGAAAGAGTCATACTTGAGCTGCCAGCATACCCCTGCTAGCTAGTTGCCAGAGACCTTTTGAACTCACTTACTTGAGACCGGGTGCTATCTAGCACAATTGATTTGGATCTCTCAGACTGGACCAATCACCCGAGGACTATCCAAAGTGGTACCTTGGATGTGTGGTTGCGGGAAGGTTTGATTTTCCTTTTCCAGTAGTTGCCCATGGTGGGGGGGCGGCAAGGTGACTTAACTGCTGGTATTTCTCCACAGCTGAGATTTCAACCCAGAGTAACTAATACACTAGGGTAGGACATAAACCAGCTGAAAGCAAGACAGAGCCACTTAGCCCCACCACACAAAGTAAGTCCCCAGTGTC
>CAUYON010109390.1:0-35533 GCA_963573935.1 Arctocebus calabarensis
CTTAGTAGCTGTGGAAGAAGAGGCAGAGTCAGAAGATGAAGAGGAGGAGGATGTGAAACTCTTAAGTATGTCTGGAAAGCGATCTGCCCCTGGAAGTGGAAGCAAAGTTCCACAGAAAAAAGTAAAACTTGCTGCTGATGAAGATGATGATGATTTTGATGATGAGGAAACTGAAGAAAAAGCTCCAGTGAAGAAATCTGTGCAAGACACTCCAGCCAAAAATTCACAAAAATCAAACCAGAATGGAAAGGATTCAAAACCACCAACTCTGAGATCAAAAGGTCAAGAATCCTTCAAAAAACAGGAAAAAACTCCTAAAACCCCGAAAGGAACTAGTTCTGTAGAGACATTAAGGCAAAAATGCAAGCAAGTATAGAAAAAGGTGGGTCTCTTCCCAAAGTGGAAGCCAAGTTCATCAATTATGTGAAGAATTGCTTCCGGATGACTGACCAGGAGACTATTCAAGATCTCTGGCAGTGGCGGAAGTCTCTAAGAAAATAGTTTCAACAGTTTGTTAAAATTTCCCGTCTTATTTCATTTCTGTAACAGTTGGTATCTGGCTGTTCTTTTTATAATGCAGAGTGAGAGCTTTCCCTACCGTGTTTGATAAATGTTGTCCAGGTTCCATTGCCAAGAATGTGTTGTCCGAAATGCCAGTTTAGTTTTTAAAGATGGAACTGCACCCTTCACTTGGTTTTAAGTATGTATAGAATGTTATAATAGGGCATAGTAGTAGTGGTGGTCAGACATGGAAATGGTGGGGAGACAAAAATAAACGTGTGAAATAAACTCAGTATTTTAATAAAAAACAAACAAAAAAAATGAGATCCAAAATGCCACAAAGTTATCTGATCTGTGTACCATATTCTCGTGTAATAATTGTTCCCAAATTATGAGAAAAACATATGGATTCCTTAAACTTCAATTTGCATGTACAATCAACATTTTACAAGGTATAAAAGGATACCATGAATTGTGTAAGTATACGTGTTTATGTATTTTATTTAGTGCTATAATCTTTTAGATTATGGACATGCTGCAATCTTTCAGAAATCTTATGGATTTTACCTTTTTTCTCTTTTTCTAAATAAAATTTTGAGCACTGAAAAAGTAATGGGAAATAATGCCTGTTTGGTGAAGAAGAGAAAATAAAAGAAGGCAGAAGAAAAATAAACCACTCTTTATCTGACCACCCAAAGACAACCACTATTACCATTTTGTCTTTACTCCCAATGTTTTTTGCACATTTAAGTTTTTGATTTTGAATTTCTCATATAGACTATTTAACTCTGTTTTTAAAAATTTAGACTTTTATAGAAGGCATATGGCTTTATTTCTGGATTCTCTATCATGTTCCCCTGATCTACATATCTACTCTTACAGCAGCACCCTGCTGTTAGGGGTTACTGTCACTGTGCAGCCCCTTCCCATAGTCTAGGCAGTTCCTGTGCTAGCCCCAGGCCTGGGAGAGTGGAGGGGCCTCCACAGCCAGGATCTGGAGGCACATGGCAGGCACTTCTCCCAGCTCCTGCCCATCTTGCTGAGCAGGCTGACTCGCTTCTCTCTCCTTTGCTTTCAGAGCCTCCCTTCGCTTCTCTGTTGAATCCTAGTGCTCTCTCTCAAGCTGTTTAGAGATGCTCTCTCTCAGACAGCCTGGCCAGAGATGCTCTCGCTGACAGTGTATCCCACTGTTTTGGGATGTGAGGGTGATCTGGCTTCAACATCTTTCACCCCATTGATCACCAGGGTTGATTTGGCTGATCCAGCTGGCTTGGAGGGAATTCCCTTCCTCTCTCACCACTCTATGTGTGTCTGTCCCCAAGCCACACACTTGGCCAGAGACGACGACCTGCCCTGAAAGAGGAGAAGTGTTCTTCACTCAAGGGTAATAGGTAGCTGTGCTCCCCTGCTAAACCTCCAAACAAATTCTCAAGGTCCTACTCAAGGTTTTGGGTCCTCTCCATAGGAGAAGCATGTGCCAACTGCAGCTAGCCAAGGTGCAAGGAAACCTTGAACCTGTTTCCTCTGTAGTTTTCCTCTTTAGGACTGTGGTTTGTTTCTCAATGTTCACTTACCAGAAATTCTCCAATGAGCATCTTGAAGCCAGTCATGACCACCTGGTCACAACCATAGAACCTGCTTTCACCTCTTGGTGCCACTGCTCTCTGCTTTGGGCAGGCCTAGGTAGCTCCCTCTGCCTGGAAAGCTGGACCCACCCTGCTTTCCACACCTCCTCAGCCTTTCAGCAAGGCCAGCTCCCTTTGCTCCTCTGCTTCAGAGTTGACAGCTGGCAAGCCATTCTCAACCCTATTTGGAAGTCATGAGGTCATGGACCTTGTGAACCTCATTTGTTTTGTTTGTTCTCCCTTATAGCAACCCTATCACATCTAAGAATTACCCTATCATAGTTTCCTTTAACGTGTGACTATTTCCAGCTACACTAGAGCTAAATGACCCTGGAGAGCGTATCTTTTGGCTCCTCAGTTGTATCTTTAGCACCAAGTCTAGTATGTGACCCTTTGTAAGCAAGAAATATCATTTTATCAGCTCATCAGCTATGATAAGAGTACCAATATCATGGCCAGCATTAAGCATTCCAATTTTTCAATGCATGAAACTAATATTGTCCATTTTTTAATGCCAAGCAGAGGAAATACAGTGGCAAACAGAATCACTATGCTTGTTAGCATGCTAAGAGACTGTTCCTTAGAAATGGATTTCTTTAGTCTTTAACAATTTGATAAATAAACCATCAACATCTCAATTGATGTAATTGGTTTTATGTTTGATTCTTTGACCCATGGTGAGGTTGACCCTTTAACCATTACATTTTTCCCAAGTCCTTTTCTACCTGAAACCATGAATAATCGTAGAAGAGACTCTCACTCCCAAAGATGGGGAATTACCTTTCTGTGGCTTGAAACAACACTTTCCATTAACTTCTTCTGGGCAGACATAAGAATTTTGAAAGATGCTGGATATCTGAGGAGTTTCAGAACAGACCCTCCTAAAACATAAGTAGATGAAGGAAGAGAAAGATCAGAGAGACAAATGCTAGCGCTCAGCATGATGAAATGCCCTCCCTCGCCCCGTGCCCTCTCTGCCAGCTCCAGGCCCTTCACTTCTGTTATCCTCCTGTCTGTTCCTGCTGCCTGCATGAGGCTTCCCTCCTCCGAAGACATGCGGGCTGAGGGGATGGGCAAAGCCTCCCAGGCAGCTGCTTGTGAAATCTTTGTGGCTCTCATATGAAAGACATGATTTCCTGTCTAGCCAACATGGAAAATAATTGTTTAGACTTCAAATTAAATTGTTATACATGACAATAGGCTTTGTTTGCTTTTGAAGGGGGCAGTCCTTTTCTTTTTTTAAATAAATGCTTTACAAATTTAAACGTGATACTAATTGGTTTGTGCCTCTGATAAGATGGAGCAAGGGTCACTTCATCCTCACAATTCCCAGTATAAGGTCAGTCTTTGTCATACTAGGCCCTGCACCTACACTGTTGGAGTCAGTCGTGCTTCTAACATTAAGGAACCTGATGGTAGCATGTTAAAATATAGCAGCAAAGTGTTTAAAACTTACATGTAAAAATTATAGTATATTAATCAGATGTACTTGTTACCTGCCCTGAGAGGTCATATGCAGACAAAATTTTGGAAAAGGCTTTTGATTAAGTCTTGAACATCCACCATTTTCAGCACTGCTCACTTTGACGTTATCTCTTTCTAATTGGCTTTGGCTGGAAAGAGATTAATGGGCCTGGTAAATTCAAACCATGTGTATGGAAATATATTTGTTGATGGGGAAAAAGTGTATTATAAGTGAACTAAAGAAGGTTACACAACAGTATGGTCCTGTGAAAACTGTATACGTATGCGTACGTATATATACATATGTGTGTAGAAATCTTTGCATACATATTTATCAGTGTATAAACATCAGGTACATGTAGGGCTGTCTGGAAAGTATTCAGCCATGTATGTCTCTAATTTTCCTGTTACATCGCTGAATACTTTCCAGACAACCTGTGTAAACATATATGTGTGTGTGACATCTATGTATGTGTTTACACATACACATATATTATCTCTTAACCCCTTGAAAAATTGAAAAATACAACCCAAAATATTAACAGTCTTTATTTCTAGATTGATGTTTCCCAGTAATTTTATATTTTCTTCTATTTGTTTATGTAGTAGTTTCTTTTTCTCCAATAACATGTATTACTTTCGCTACTTAGAAAGGTTAAAATTTAACCTATTATTAAAATGGTTTCTATTTTAATAATATGTTGTTTCTGTATGTTTGTATTTATAGCCCAAACTTAGCATGGCCAAATGCAGAAGAAATGTGGAAAACTTTTTGGAAGCATGCCGAAAATTAGGAGTGCCAGAGGTAACATCAAACTTAGTTCCAATATCCACGCTTTAGTAAAAATTTTAATTTAATACGTGTGTTTGAACTATGGAATAGATATAAAGCTCTTTGTATTTTTTTAGTCTCAATCTTTATTAAGGAATAATACTGAATAAGTTTGCAGAATTTTAATTTAAATCACTCTATGGTAGGAAAATTAAAATGGCTTTATGCAGTATGTTCAATTCTGAGGAGAAAGGGAAAACAATGTAAGTAAATGTGAAATTCCAAACTTGAAAAAAAATTAATCAGTTTGATTCCCCAAGAGCAGAAATTGCTGAGGCTACAAGTGAGCCTTCTGTGAAGTTCCATAGGATAGCATTGGGAGCTGGTGGTTTCTTTATCCTAAGATCTTAAGGGAAGATCTGGAGTTGCCTACTAGTTGTTGATTTTCATTCTCTATAGTTGCATTGTAGGTGTGTGGTTCCCCCAAAATATCAACACTGAAAATATTATAGTTAATATTATCATTAATCATGATCGTATTAGTAACAATATTTATAGGTTGCTTTATAGTTTGCTAACTATTTGCACTCACATTTTCTCCCTTAGTTTGCTGAAGGCCCAGCTGGCAATACCCTATAGCCAGCGCAGCTCTCCAATTTGATACTTTTTTCCTCTCAAGCTCAGCCCAGCCTCAGCCTCAGCGAGATGGTTGATTTGGGGGCTTGTAAAGACTTTGCAATTAGAATATTATATGATGTTTTAGGGAGCTAGAAGCCAATTCACTCAGAATTTGAGAATAACTGTATAAGTTGAGAAGTTTATCATCATTGTGATAAACGGAAATGGACAGAAATTATATTTCTTACAATTTCTTCTATCTTTCCTAATACCCCAGAGATGATAAAGCAACTTAAAAATCTTACTGTTATAGTCCTGTTTTTGAACATCTGAAAGAACTGCATTTTAATATAATTCTACTCTGTGATAGGAGGTGTTAGTTTTTGAAATTAACAAAGGATCTTTTCTCTCTCTTTCCTTTCTTTACTCCTTTTTTCCCTCCTCTTTTTTTTTTTTTTTTAGTTTAGTGGCATTCAGAGGTGGGGGTTAGTGGTAGGCTTTAAATCTTATTCGAGGAAAAAGATAGCATGATTAAAGCATCTTTAAGTCAGAGCTTTTTTATTTGTAATAAAAAGCTTACAAATTTATTTTTTAAGACTTTAATTTTTACATAATGCACTGGATGTCTTTGTGATCAGTTCTGCTTCCAACGTTGTTAAGTTATGTGTCTATATTATGTGTGTACATTTTAATATTGTGTATACATTCTTGGCTTTGAATATATGTGAAAACACTAACACCTTTTCTAATGATTTCATTCTGTCATGGAGTAGTAAGATTTCCCATGTGTGCACCAAAGCTCTTATACTAAGCTACAGATGCTGCTTTATTCGTGTCTGTGCTAGGAAGCACTGATGAGTTATGACCTAACCCCTGTAATATTTTAAAATTCATCAGTGTTTTGAGGGGTTCCAATGATACAAAGTCAAATGGAAATGCCCTTACCTTTGTATTATGAGTAAAGATTGGTAATTGGAATTTCCTTTTAAGGTGAGAAACAGGAATTCATATTACCATAAAAATGAGGAACAAAATTTATCATAAATTTTGCCCCTAGTACAGTGTTCCTAGAAAGAATGGGCAACTCATAGTTTCTAAGAAGGTTGAAATACCAGAAGTTTGAATGTCCTTTTTTGCCAATGATCCAGTTAATTATACTTAGTAAGAAGTATATCTATCACTCAAGATATTTTTAAAATTATCCTTAAGGCTGTGGATTTCAGGTTTTGTGTGCGTGTTTATGTTTGTGTACATGTACATATATATCCATTCTGATGGATAATATGATAGCATTTTGCTTGTGACTACAGTTACTTTAAAATTATTGCCACTGGAAAAGTCTGTTAGCAGTTGAATTTCTTTAATGAGAATCTTAAGTAAGGAATATTTCGTGGAAAATCAGAAATTCCCATCTGGAAACCAATTGACAAATCTGCCCACATACCCGAAACAGTGGATTTCATTTCACAGAATGCATGAAGGTACGTTTTCATCTAGGAACTTAACCCTAAAGTAGGGATCAGATGACTTCTTTCTCCTTAGATATTACTACTTCTTTCATGGGTGGCGCCTATGGCTCCAAGGAGTAGGACGCTGGCCCCATATACCGGAGATGGCAGGTTCGAACCCAGCCCCAGCCAAAAACTGCAAAAAAAAAAAAAAAAAAATTTCTTTCCACTCCTTAGGAGGGTTGAAGTTTGAGTGTAAATGTGGCACAATACATTTGATAATTTACGCTAAAAATATAATTGTATCATGGTACTACTTGCAGAAACGCTCTGTCCACAGGTAGATGCGTTTCAAGACTGGTACTTCAACAAAAGCAGAGGACCTATGTCATTTTTCTTATTGTAGCAAATTTAATATTGAGGTAATAAGATATTTATTGATTTCCCCCTATAATCAGCATAATTAATTCCCTCTAATTTGCGAGCTTTTTCCACTTCTTCATCCACAACTAATCCACACATACACCTAAGCCATGGAGACCTTGAGTTCTGCATTTTCTAAGCTAAATATCTAATTGACAGCGATAAATCCTCCTGCAGTGGAGACTGAAAAGTCACAGCTGTGCTCTCAGCCTGTGTGTGTTGCTCTTTGTAATAGAATCAGTTAGAAACTACCAAGTGAAGTCAGGGTCAGCAGTTTGTGTAATTTTGTCACTTTCATGTAGGTGGATTACAGTAACTAAACAGGTTCGATTAGGTTATCACATGTAAAATAGTACAATGGGATGAAAACAATTTTAAAATTGTTTCGATTGTTATAGTTTACTAGTTCACTGCATTTTTCTTTGGCAACTCCCATGAACACGGCCCCAGATATTTGCTCTAGGGTTTGTTGAGGTTCATGAAACATTTACATGTGCTTCAGCAGCCAGAACCACAGGACCACTCTGTGGTTTCTCTAATATCCAAGTGATGTGTCTAGGCAAGATGTGGCAGTGTAGCACTTACAGTTGTTGAATAAATAGTGATAACAGAGACAGCAAGACTGTCTCTCGGGTATTTTAACCTTGCTTTTTACAATAGGGTAAGAGAGAAAGGTTGTGGTGTGATTTACCTGGAAGTGTGGCTTTTCAAAATGGCTGCCTTGACAATTACAGTGTAAAGCACCATTCCACAACCTTTTGTGGTGTTAACACCTGCTGGTTGGATTGTAGCAGCTGTTTTGAACTCTGGTGCTTACCTCAACTTGGTCTGGAAGACAGGCTTTGGTGGGCTTCCAAATTCTTCAAGATACATACTTTACATCACCTCAGAATCTGTTTCTAATTAGGCCTTAGGCTCGTTAGGCTTTTTTTTAATAGATGCACTGAGGCTTCCTTTGCCTTTTTGGGTCAGCTTAGCCATTCCTGACCTCTAACCTCTATATAGCAGATTCATGCCTGGCTCTTGGGGGTTTCTAGATGGATCCCAATTTAGGGCTGTTTGAGGGCTGTTAGTGTCCTTTCAGGATGAGAGCAATTTCCAATTTGTGAAGCATCAAAAGTATTAGACAATAGATATTTATTTGGGTCTCTAGGGAAATTTTTCTACTCAATTTTAAATAAATAGCAATGGTCTCAGACCTCTAAGGATTAAGGTCCATAATTTAACAGGCTTGCCCTCTTAGATGAGCAGACTTTAGAATAGAAATGCACTTTGTTGACTAGCTGCCAGCCCTCACCTTCCTTATCTTTAGAGAGAAAATAGAGAATTAAAGGCAGCAACTCAGTTAGCAATGGCAGACTTCTCAGAAGTTGATGGCCCCTTCCTGCCTGTCTGGGCACCCTGGGCTTTTGTTTCCAGGACTGCAGGAGGTAGAAGGTTTTCATTCCACATGCATGAGGTCACTTGGTGCTCCTCAGCTTCTGCATCAGCCAAGCATAGTTAAAATAAAATCTTACCATCACCCGTGCTCAGTGAGTAGGACACCAGCCACATACATCAAAGGTGGCAGGTTCGAGCCCGCTCTGGGCCTGCTAAACAACAAAGACAGCTGCAACCCAAAAAATGGCCAGGCATTGTGGAGGGTGCCTGTGGTCCCAGCTACTTGGGAGGCTGGGCAAGAGAATCATTTGAACCCAAGAGTTTGAAGTTCCTGTGAGCTCTGACACTACGCACTCTACTGAGGGCGACATAGTAAGAGACTATGTCTCCAAAAATACATACATACATACATAAATAAATAAATAAATAAATAAATAAATACATAAATAAAATAAAATCTTAAAGTATGTTCCGATACTAACAAAGATTGTGTTGAAATAACTGGAATTATGGCTGCGTTTTTCTTCATTTCATTACCTTCCATATTTGCATTTTTGTCGTGTTTTATAATGAAATTTTATATTTGAAAGTAGTGGTAATAACTTTTCCTACTTTACACCTGTTGTGAAGTTTCATGAAATTATATGTACCCATCTGATCAAAACTTGCTGTTGACGTTCTATATGTTGAAGCTATTGTGTTTTTATTTTTAATCTTGAGAAAAGGAGAAATAAGTTGCTTATCTTTTCTGAGCTTATGTCTCTTTTTCTTCCCCAAATCAATGACTTTAGTATTAATTTAAATCATGTAACTAACACTTCTGGGGGAGAGAGTATGAGATTCTTATTATAAGATTTAATTAGTTAATTCTGAGGTTGAATAATCAGAGGTACAGACTCACAGGTTGTGATTTTATCAAGATAAATTTTTAAATTCATAATTTATTTAAAAAGAGCGAAACTCTAGCTTGTAAAACCAGTTACATCTTTTAAAGCTAGCATGTAGATCATTATAAAAGTTTTGACATACATAAAAATCAAGAAATACAGAATTTATGTGGACTAAAAACGAATGAAGCCCTCCCAGCATCACCAGTAAGGCAATAAATAGTTGAAACTTGCAGGGGTGAATCAGAAAGGATGCTGTTGACTGTGTTTCTTTCAGTTGAAACAATCGAACATAACACAGTCGGTCTCAAAACTATTACAGTAACCTACTTACAAAACTGTTACAGTAAGGATATAAGCATCCTTTCCCAGACATAAGTCTCCAAGTCAGTGGTCTGACAGCCTTTCATATGTACATAGTTGAGAATAAATCATTTTAGAAGCAGCTTCTTAAAAATAGTTTTAAATTACATTTCTAGGTAAATCAGCATACCAATATTAGGTTATCCTCTCAGTCCATAAAATTAGTAAATAATTGTCATATATGTGGAGACAACTTCCCTTCTCCTTTCCTGGCCATATTATTCCTTGTGACAAAAAAAAGCAAGATCTGAATACACATAAATTTTAAATTTTCAGAATGACCATCCACATTCCTATGCTGTGATCATTTAGATTAAAAAATACTTTGTACACATATTGACTTTTAAAATTAAAATTATATTTAAATATGTCCCAAATGTCTAAATAAAACTCCTACTTAAGTGTGGTTAGCTTTTAGAATTTAGACTGTACCCAGATCTTCCATAAAAACTAGACCTATTGCCAAATCTGTCTACATTTCTGTTTTATCCATAATATTTGGGGAACCTGAGCCAGTCTTTTATTTATTTATTTATTTATTTATTTTGTAGAGACAGAGTCTCACTTTATCACCCTCAGTAGAGTGCCGTGGCGTCGCACAGCTCACAGCAACCTCCAACTCCTGGGCTTAGGCGATTCTCTTGCCTCAGCCTCCCGAGTAGCTGGGACTACAGGCGCCTGCCACAAGGCCTGGCTATTTTTCTGTTTTTTTGTAGTTTGGGCTGAGGCCGAGCTTGAACCCGAACCCTCCACCTTCAGTATATGGGGCTGGCGCCCTACTCGATGAGCCACAGGCGTCACCCAACCTGAGCCAGTCTTTAACAGTGATCTCAATCACACATTCTTGTGTGCACTCTAAGCAAATCATTTAACCTCTGACAATTGTGATTTTTTTTGCACTATAATGGGAATGAGCATCTGTACTTGCTTCTGGAAAGTCCAAATTAATTGTGGTTTCCAAATGGCTTCCAGTAATCACAGATGCTCTTTAAGAAGTTTGTATCTTCAAAAGTTTGTATCTTAAATTTCCTTCCTTTTTAGAATTTTCCTGTTTTCAGAAAGAAATAAAATATAACCACTGAGTTTGTTCAGTAAAGCAGAAGTTTAGAAAGCACAAAGTCAGAACATCCCTGGTCAGATATTAGCAATGTCAGCCTTGCTTTGCAGCCTGGCCTCCTTGGAAGGACTGGATGTGACTGTTGGCCATGTGACATGGAGTTGAACCAGAGAGCAGTTCTCAGATGGCCACAGCAGCCCACATTCCACACATTAATGATAGTGGTTCAGATTTTTGTCTACCAGTCTTATACCCATTCCTTTTGCTTAAGAGGTCATGATTTAATTTAAACCAACCACCATTGGCTATGATTGTAGTTCTTGCTCACTTTAATTAAACCCAGGACCAGTGGCATCATGAAATTGTTTCCTGGATGGGAAGAATGGTCTTGTGTTGTTTACCTCCATCCGAAGTGTACTGTTGAAACTACAAAGCTGATCGATTCTTCTTCTCTGATGGTGCTGCCAGGAGCAGACCAGACATACTCTGAATGATTCTGAGAAATGGATCGAAATGCTTGCTGAAGATAGAATGGTTTGCTTTTAACATGAGAATCCCACCTTTGTGAAAATCCCATTTCAGTTTGCATATAAGCTTTCTGTCCTATGTCTGCTTTGCTTGGATTTCACTGGTCAAGTAAGACATTGCAATAGAAAACTTTTTTTAGATGTTTTCTCTTCTGTTGATCTGTGATCAGCATTTGTCTTCCAATGAAATCCAATCTGCGTGTATCAGAAAATTGTTTCCTGACAATAGGCTGCCTGAGGTCAACTCAGGAGACTGAGTATCTTTGTTTTGCATTTTGTTAACAAAGTAGGTGTTCTGTCTCCTGATGTGGTAATGGTCAAGTAGACAAAACATGGAGGTCTTTCCCCTAACATACCTGTTTAGTGGAGAAGGAATTTACACAATAACCCTATGGGGGGGGGGGGGGAGGATGTACTTTTGTTCTAACTGCATATCCAAAAAGCCTCCTCTAGACTTTTGGTGAATGTGTAGTTGTAAAAATCCAAAATTTAACGTGACACCTGCAGACACAGAACTAGCATTCCCCAGAGTAAATCAATAATCCTAAAACAAAAATAAATTAGATTTGTTTGTTAACTTTCAGTGAGACATACTTTATATTCGGTGTACAAAGACGAGGGTCTAAGATTCATGAAGAGAATGAAGAGGAAAAGTAGAGATTAAATTTTAAAGTTTATATTGTTTCCTGTAGTAAGATTAAGTCCTAAATATCCAGACTAAAAACCTCATGTCTTTAAGCCATTGATGAGGACATGATACTACTTGAGTATTAAAACTATTTAAATCCCAGAATGATGTATAAATGTTAGAACATGTTGTTCCTCAATAGCGAGATTGTGGATGAAGGATTTCTCTGTCCTGTTTGCATAAAATACTGTGGGCATTATTTTCTTTTGTAATGGATTAAAATTTATCTTGGATTTTGGAAAGAGTTTTACCTGCTTGAAATAAGGGATTACTCCTACCATTGCTAGTAACCAAAAATGTGTGCTGCTTTCCAGCTGTTCTTCTGTGTATTTTTAATTGTATGCACTGTCTCTTTCTGTTCTAATGGCTGCCCTCGGAATAGGCCGACCTCTGCTCTCCGTATGACATCCTGCAGTTGGATTTCCGTCACATTCGAAAGACTGTTGACATTCTGCTGGCACTCGGGGAGAAAGCCCCACAACCAACTTCTGCCCTCCGCTCCAGGGACCTTATAGGCTTTTGTCTTGTCCATCTTCTCTTTATAGCGCTGGTCTATTTCACTTACCTATGGAATGCTCTGTCCGCGTAATGTCTGCATGCGCGTCCTCACGCTCTGCTCTGTCCCCTGATGCATCGCAGGGTCCTTCCTCCTTTTGAGCCTTTGCCTTGCAAACCTCCATTTCTGTCATCTCTTCAGTAACTCTCTCGAGAACATTCACAAGTCAGATTTCCCAGAAGCACAAACTTGGGAGAATGCTGTTCCCCTTAAATAATTTCTTAAACAACAAGGGGGAGGGGGGGTCCCACGGTCCTCCGCTCCCTCCCGGGGAGCTTTCCACTGCCCTGGGCGCAGGCGCGCAGGGCTCCAGGACAGGAGCAGACGGGATTTAGCATATGGGATCCTTTCCTTTGGGTATTTAAATGGAATCCTAATTCAGAACCAAGCAACCCAGCTGTAGAGGGGCCGCCTTGAGGATGAGACAGAAACCCAACATTTGGCCCAATTTGATCTATTAAAGTCTTTAATCATACCACTATCGACCAGTTGAAAAATACCATCTGGGGAATGACTGCCGTGTCAGTCATTCAGTTGGATTCCTCCTGGTTTCCTGCTGGGGCCCCAGGCAGCCGCAGGGCTCCAGGGAAAGGACACGTAGGACTTGTTGCGCCCCACCTGGAGGAAGGGAGCAAGCATTGGTCCCGTATGTTTTTATTAATTCTTACTCCTTGTTAGGTGTACTCTGAGGCGCTTAGAAAAATATTTTCCAGAAGGGATTTCTATTTTTGAATAATGCAGTGGTCGTTTTGCTTTTTTGCTACATCACATAGTAACTGCAGGTCCAGAATGTGATGTATTCGACTGTATTCAATATCAAATTAAGCCATGAGTCGCTGAGCATTCTGGGTCCTGGGGCTTGGGTTATTATGGCAGGAGTCAGTAAGAAGATTTCTCTTATTTTAGAAGAATGTGCTTTCTATTATTACTTGAAATGCCCATTTAATTTTTGATTTCCAATAACATTAATTAGCAAACTGCTTTATTTTTAAGTCAGCATAAAGTATTACATATCAGCTATACTAGCTTTTGGAGCAGTGTAATTAGCTTGTAATTAACAGGGAAACGTGTTAGAATATAGGCCAAGATATTCCTAGATTTGGTGATGTCTTTTTATATAATAATATGAGAAGGCCCCATTCCAAGGTCAAACTGGCCTCCATTGTGCTTCGTTTTACATACCGGCTACATACTGTTTTGTAGGTTGAGGAGATGGTGGAGTTAACTTCCTCAAGACAAATTTCTTCTTTATTGAGATACACATAGTCTTCATATGTGGCTACTAAGAAATAATCTTATTTTTCTGAACATTTTCGTGAATCTAAGGGACTTAAGAATATGAAAAGCCCACCTAGTTAGAATATATTTATAAAGATCCCTTGCTGCTAAGTCAGATCACATTTTCTAACAAGAAACATTCTTTACATGATAATATCTGAGCTTTTTCCTCCTTTGTGTTGACTGGTGAAATACAGGGTATGTGAAAGTTATCTAATTAACCTCAGTCGTGTATAAATAACTCACAGATGTACTGAATTGTCTTTGGTGCTATCTTGTACTCTTCAACCTGTAACACAATAAAATCCCTTTGTACAATATCTAATGAGCACCCTGGACCATAAGTTGCTTAATAAACATATTTCAGGTGATGATGCCAAGTTTTTATCAGCCCGTTAATACATTTATTCATGCGCATTCAAGTAGCTCCTGATATTTCCATCCGGCTCTGCAGCGCATTGAGGCTTTCCTTGAATGGTTACCACTGTTGGGTTGTTTTTTTCCCTTTTTTATTTGGAAAAAAGGGAAAAGGAGAAAACTCATTAGGTTGCTACCTTGAAGAAAATTCTATAACTCAACACTGAGTAGAATAATCGTATAGAATTAGATTTACTTTTCCATGTTGACTTGACATAGTTCAATTAAAATACTAAATTAAAAGGCATATTAAAACATTTGTATTTTAATTCTGGATTCCAAGGTGTTCTTTGGACATAACTTTCCTCATGTCATTAATTTGTCTGTGCCTCCAAATGTGTTGCACTTCTTGGGATTTACTGGATATTTTTTCATTAAGTAGTTTGGTAACTGGCAGAACACAATTAATTTAGCCCTATAGACAAAACTTTGAATAAACTGTCCTGCCATTGCCAAGCCATTAATTTCTAATCAGGACAGGAAGCTTTTCTGTGGTACTCCCCCAGGGTATGCGTGCACCAGCCCATGTGCTAACGCAATGCCTGCTGATGCCTGCCATTGAAGCTTGACTGGGGATGCCTGGCTGACCTCCATAGAACCTAAGAGGTGGTCAGGAATGTAGTTACGTGATTTTTTTTTTGTCTGAGCTTATTAAATATCCTTCTTACAAAAAAGACTATTTTTTTCCAGTACTTCTTTCCAGTGTCTGATAAGAATCAAATATTTATTTGCATTTTCTTTGCATTCTTTGCATTTATTTGCATATTCTTTGCATAACTATTTGCATTCTTTTTTTCTCTAGTTCTTTAACTGGAAATGACTCTCCACTCAGTGGCAAAATTTCCAAAATTTGTGACAACTAATTTCTAATTATCTCTTCTATTTATGAATACCTGATTTGTTGTCTCTTCTATTTATGAATACCTGATTTTATAAGTGTCGTACACTTATAAAATGGGACTGGTAGAAAGGGCCCCCACAAGAACCCAAAAGTAAGACACCTGAGTAGAAATTTCATCAATGAGATAAACAAAGGTATCCTTTGATATCCTGGTGCTATTTGGAAGAAATTAAAATTAGTGTATGGTGAATTAGATTATCTCTAAAATTTACATAGAAGCCTGATTGAGTCATAAGGGTGTTTTACTATGAAGAAAAATAGGGCTGATATTTTAAAATTACAGGAGTCTGAAGTAGTTTTGGATTAGGTGAAAAATGTTTTAGTATGATTTTATTTCAGGAGATTTGGTTTTTAAAATTAGGGTTCAGATGTCAAAATTAGTCCTCAAAGAACAGTCAAAGCAGGACACAGTGGTTCATTCCTGTAATCCTGGCACTGGGTGAAGCAGAAGCAGGATTACTTGAGGCCAGACGTTCAAGACCAGCCTGAACAACATAGCAATACCTCCTCTCTACAAAAAATAGAAAAATTAGCCAGGCATGATGGTGCACACCTGTACTCTAGAGGCTGATGGGAGGCATGGTGGCGTACTCCCAGTTACTGTAGAGGCTGATGGGAGGATCACTTGAACCTAGGAGTGTGAGGTTGCAGAGAGCTATGTTCATACCACTGCATTCCAGCCTGGGTGACAGAGCAAGACCCTGTCTCTAAAATAAAATTTATAAAAAAAAAAAAATCAATTTGGGTATATAGATTGTGCACTTTTTCTCTCCTTAAAGTCTGTCAGAATCTAATTCCTTTGCTTTCCACTACAACTGTTTTTATTCAATGTTCATTCATTCCTCAAACACTGAGTGAAAACTCTCTGCAAGACCCCATGGTAGGCCTTGGGGATTAAAAAGTGACCATGACACATGGCCCTGTCCTCAAAAAATTAAAATTAGTGTGTACAGGGTATATCAGGAGGCATCAAGCATTTGTAAAGGACCAGATAGTAAAGATTATAGACTTTTCGGGCTGTGAATCTGTTGGGAATACTCGACTCTGCCTTTGCAGTGTGAATGCAGTCACGAAGATGTCTAAGACAATGGGCATGGCCATGTGTCAGTAAAATCTAATTCAGGAAAACAGGCTGCTGGCTGGATTTGCCTGCAGGCCACAGTTTGTATACTCATGATCTAGTGGATCCTTTGACAAATAAAAAGGAATTCAGGTGATAAGGTCTTGTCTTAGATCAGGTGTAGGATTATCCAAAACATGTGGAAAGGAGACCTGAACCTAATGGGGCACAAGGGACCATGAAGGTTTCAGGGGATGGTGACGTTTGCACTGAGACTTACTAGAAGATGTATGGAATACCCAAGTGGAGGGAAGGAAGGGAGAGAGGAAAGTGAAGGGGGAGGTGGGTGTGGAGAATGAAGTGTTCGGGAAAGGATGAGCTGGAAGGTAGTATAACTATAAAGAACTCAGGAAAGGGCAACAAGAAATCTCCTTAGTCTGTAACAGGCTGACTTGGTTTCCATTTTACACTGAAAAATTAAAAACCAGACCTCAGTGGCAGAGCTGAAACTTAAAGCTCTCTTACATTAAAGTAATGCACAGTTTATTTTAAGGCGCAGACAATTGTAGTGCTAGGACTTTATGTTTCAGAAACAGACTGAATAAAATGAAATATGCTCATGTGAATGACTTCATTTGAGTCTAGTCACTGGTCTGGAAGTAGGCATGTGTTTCTTTGGGAGAAACTATAGAAAGAAACTATAGAACGAGAAAAGCCAGGCAATGACAGCTCAGCCTGTTCCCACAGGACATTTTCTGCCAGGACAAAATGTCTTCCCCCCCTCTAAGGAGAAGCCAGTGAACAGAGTGGCAGACCTAATCTTGCCAGAATTGAGGATTCACTGGTCCCACCTGGTGTTGAAATTGATGGGACTTGTCATCAAAGAATTCTGACAACCAAGGGACCTCTTCCAGTATCACGACACCGTCTGAACACACTCACTTGTTGATCAAGGAATTTACGGGAAGTAGCATGGTGTCATGGAAGGAGCTCTAAGACCAGCACATGTGGCTCAAATCCAGGTTGCAGAACTGAACAGCTGTATAACGTTGGCAAAAATTACTTGAACTCTATTTTTCTCAACTGTAAAATGAAGAATGTATATTAATGTCTGCCTTGCAGGATTGTCATAAAGAAATAACAAATGCAAATCTATAGCATTAGTTCGAGGCATATAGGAAGTACCCAAGAAGTTTTGCAAAGTTACCATTTAGTCTGTCCTTTGTAACACCATTTGCTATGGCTCAAGAGGGTAAATGAGGGGGACCTAATAGATTGCACCACTGGAGAAGTTAACAGAAAGCATGAGTTCTTCATAGGGGTCAGAAGTATTACTTTTATGTAAGGTACTACTTCATGACTCCACTCTGTGTTTTAATGAAAGAAGTTCATGGGTATACTAAGAGTCAGCCATCAGATTCTTAACAAAAACCTCTAAGATTCTGTAGCAGTGTGACTTAAATTCTTTTCAAGTCACATAAATACACAGCTGCCTCTCCTGGAAGTCCATTATGTATAAGGAGTCAGCCACCACCTCACCTGCCTGGTTCATGGAAGGCCCTTCTCTTCTGTGTCATTCTTTGTCCAGCTATAAGTCTACAGCAATTCCTTCACCATTTCAACGTCTATATTTACTTCATCTCCTATGGGAGATGCAGTGGCCCAAATGGTGCCATGGCAAATGGCCCCTGGCCACTCCTCAGTACCCTCCCATTTCTGGCAACCTTCCCTTGGTCGTCCTTCCATCCAACGCCTCCAGTGTACTTCCCAGCATCGTCTCCCAGCACCTCCTCTTCCTGTGATAAAATAACCAGAACTTCATGCTTTTATAAGATTTCTCTTTTCCTATGCTAGTCTTCTTAGGAAAGACTAAGAAGTCTTCAGGAGTCTGAATGAAAAGGGAGGCAGGAAGGATGCAAGGCGTACCTTATGTCTTCTATTTACTCCTCATCACTAGCTATAAAAGTGGGAGGGAGAGTATCAGATCCAGCACCTAGCTTAGGAGTACTGAGGCCAGGAAGGTGAAAATGGTGGCTGAAAGAGTAAGAGCCTGAGAAAGAGAATAACCTTATCTGTGAAGTGCCCAAATGCCCTGTTGGTGGGAGGCAGAGGCCTTGATACCTTCCCATGCCTGTCTCTTTGAAGCCCCCAGCCCTTCCTTCATATGCCCTTCAGTTTAGAACCCTATTGACTTGTCGTCCCTGATCCTGGGCTGCACAGCAGGTGAGCCAACAACACTTCATCTGTATTTACAGCTGTTCCCCATTGCCCACATCACCTGAGCTCCACCTCCTGTCAGATCCTTCACCCAGGTCTCTGGAAAAATTGTCTTCCATGAAAGTGGTCCCTGGTGCCAAAAAGGTTGGGGACTGGTGCTATAGGCCACTGGAATGACTGTTCATTAACACGTTGGTGCCATCCCTCACCAGTGGAGAAATGCTGCTCTCCAGTCATCCTGTCACAGTCGGGACAGGAAACCTTGCCCCATAAAAGCCACGCTTACACAGGGATTAGACTCATTGGAAATATTAGTGCTAGAATGTAGGCACCTTCAGGACTAAACATAAGTACACACTGAAGTTGAGAAGCACAATGCCTGCCTCCATTGCCTTGGGTAGATTTCTCAGTTTAAAATTTCTGCCCACATTTCTTGCCCAGTGTTCCAGTGATCTTAGTGTTTTTCTTACTGATTTCGTTGAGTTTATGTGTCATATAAAGCCCTTTTGTAATTCGATATAAATACTGTTTTACAGTTTGCTGTTTATCATCTTCTGATTCGTTTGGGGTTTTCTTTGACACATGAAAATGTTAAATATTTAGGCAATCAATGATTTTGATCTTTCCCTTTGCGACTTTTTTAAAACTGCTTTTTTAGCCTAGAAAATCTTTCCCCATCCATTTATCAGAGAAAATGTTAAATATTCACCTTTATTTTCTTGGGAGGGATTTGGAATTTTTCCTTAACATTTAACTCTTTAATTCATTTGGAATTGATTTTAGTATATGGTATTAAGTGAAGACCTATTTTCCCCAAGTAATGCTTGGCACCAGGAGCTTGGCTGTACTTAGCAGCCATTTATAATATCCTTCTAAGCCACATGTTGATGTGGGTGCAATGGGAGCCATAGAATAAGGCAGACACATCCTGCCCCTGTGGAATCCTCCCTGGCAATGAAACACCAGATTCAGGAGATCCCACAAGCCTGTGGCAGTTGGTTCCAGGAGGAGGCAGATGCTGGTGTCCGGCAGCAAACGTCCTTCACTGTCCCACAGAAGGAGGCACCATTCCTGCGGTTATGGCTCACAGCTTACATCTCAGACAGAATCCCCCATTCTTTCTCAGGTTGACATTTGGCTGCTCAATTGGCAAGCTCTAGAAACTTGCATGCTCACCTGACAGGCCATTGACAAGATAATCCTATCTTAATAGATAGTAGTAACATGAAATCACCATTTAAATTGGGCTTTATAAAACCAGCTACCTTATGTTGACATGGGCCATTTCCTGAGGCCTGAGTCAAAGTCTTTTGTGATTTTCTGAATTTATATGTTAGGGAAAGGGGACAGGTGGGGAACTGTAAGAGGGCAAGAGAGTGTAGGACTCCCTGACATTCACATTCAAGACATTGTAACAAGTTACTGGAGAGATGACAGCATGTCCTTTGAAGACTTTTTTTTAAGCTCGCAGTGCCTATCCTATAGCTGTGGTAATTTACAAAGAGTCCTGCACTGAGGCTACAGAAGGATCTGGGTCCTCAAGCCCGTCATGTGGAAGGAAGCCTCCTGCACAGAGCCCTCTGATTCTTCCTGCTGGGACCTGACACAGATCCCATTTAAACTCCTTAAAAACAGCACGATTCAGCCTTTAGAAAGAAAACAATTCTTTTCATTTGCAGCATCGTGGATGCACCTAGAAACCATTATGTTAGTAAAACTAGCTAGGCCCTTAAAAGACAAATACTGATAAATCTCATCAGTATGTGACACATCTAATATGCACCATCTGAAAAAGTTGAATAATCTGCCTTCTGGGGCAACAACAACAGAAAATGTTGAATTCACAAAAACAAAGTAGAATGATGGTTACTGAAGCTGGGTGAGGGATGGTGGTTGTGGAGATGCTGGTCAAAGCATATGGAATCTAGGAAAAACAAGTACAAGAGATCTGGTGTATAACATGGTGACTCTGGTTAGTGATGTATTATATATGTGAAAATGCTAAGGCAGAAGGTTTTAAGTATTCTCACCATTAAAAATAAGTATTTGAGATAATTGATATGTTAGTTAGCTTGATCTAGCCATTCCACAATGTATATTTTTATCAAAACATCATGTTTCAGCCAGGCACAGTGGGTCATGCCTGTATTCCAGCACTCTGGGAGGCCGAAGTGGACAGATTGCTTGAGCTCAAGTATTTGAAACCATCCTGAGCAAGAGTGGGACCCTGTCTCTACAAAATAGTCAGGCACTATGGTGGGCACATGTAGTCCTAGCCACCTGGATGGCTGTGGCAAGAGGATCACTGGATGCCAGGAATTTGAGGTTGCTGTGAGCTATGATGCCATGGCACTCTACCCAGGGTGACTGAGTGGGACTCTGTCTCAAAAAGAAAAAAAAATCCTGTTTGACACCACAAATAAATACAATTTTTACTTGTCAAATAAAGGAAAAAAAGAAAAATGAAACAGTGAATACTGGGCTGTGGAGAACACACTATCATTAGGTAGAGGAGAGAGTGTTTGCTGTGGAGTGTTTTCTCAGCTAAGGAGACACACCCTGGAAGGAGATTGCTTTGTATGATATTGGACCAAGGCCAAATAACAAAGGTGTGACATTATTTCATGTTATTTTATAAACTGTCTTGTAAATCATAAAAGGTTCTCTGCAAAAAGTGACTCAGATTTATTGTATTTCTTGAGTAGTATTTCCCAAGAACAAAAATACACACGAGCAGTAGCAGGACATTTGTGTATTTGACAGTTATATGAATAAGTCTACAAGAGTGGCTTTTGAGGGCTGTAGTTAAAATTATTTATAAGGCCATTCATAAACCACAAAGAAAGGATGCCAGCCTGGCAATATGCCTATGACCCAGAGATCACAGGAAACAAAATGAATGAAATCAAGGTGTATGATCGGTATATTGGTGTGTGGTCAGTATAAATGAATATTTGAGTTCCTTTAAAATGTGTTAGAGGTTGTTTACAATTTTACTTTATAAGAACAGAAGCTACTATATTCTTGGTGTGTGTTTTTCAACCAACTTTATGCAGCTCAGTTATTTAGTGTAAAAGTTTAATATTTAGATGTATTACAGATTTCAGGGTGATTAGGAGGTTTTTGAAACAAGTGAAAAGCATTGCAAACACAGCAAAGGTCTTTGCAGTGGGTTGATAGCTGGGTAAGGATCGAGGTGATCAAATGAGTATATTACAGAGAGTGCTCAGCTTAAACTCCTATCAGGGGTGTAGCAGGATTTCATGATGAAAGTCTGATCAACTAAAAATTAATGTTTTGTTCTTCTTCCTTTTAGGAAAAACTGTGTCTACCCCACCACATCCTTGAAGAGAAAGGCCTGGTCAAAGTGGGGGTTACTGTCCAAGCATTACTTGATGTCACTGTTACGAAGGCTCTGTTCACATGAAACCACCCCGAGTCCTTTGGGTGGACTCTGACTCTCCTCCCACCAGAGATCCTGAACTCTGCTCCCTGTTCAACCCTTTCCCATCCACTGCCTGTGGGTTCCCTGACTCCACTTGCATTTGAAAAGGTTTCAGTCTAAGGGAGGATTTTCTGCCTTTTGGAACTGACCTCCAACAGTAAGACTTGACAGGTATTTGTTTTGGAACCAGTGAGGGAGCTGGAGAATAAGAACTGACTAGCACATCAATGCCTTTCACACCCTCCTGCATCCCTTCCACTCTCACCGACTGCCATTACCAAGCACAACCGTTTTGCAGCAAGATGGATTTGCTTTATTAAACCAAACTCATCGTGTATTTACTGGGGGCTGGGGAGGACGCAATCAGGTTTTTCACCACCAAATTTTTCAAGAGTTTCTTGAGACCATTGCCTTTTAAAAAATCTATTTTCGACATACAAAATATTTATATAAATATTATTTATTAGTGAGTTGTTATTCATCCTTTGGATGCAAATTGTAAATTAGGAAACTATTTTATTACTGCTTTTTTGTGGTTAAACACTTTATTTTAATATTATACATATTCAGTTATTTTCTACCCTCTTTGGTCTGCAGTACTAGTTCTAGGTCTCGGTAATCCTATTTTCTGGTGTATATGATTCAAAAAAAAAAAAAAAAGCAAAAACAGGTGCTTCTGTGACAACTGTTTTCTGGGGAGGCTTTATTTATGCTTTAGTTTGTGGAACATTGGTCTTATTTATATTTCTGCATTCCATCCAGTTTCCTACATTCCAGCAGCCCTAATGTCCCCCAATACAATGAACTGAAATCAAGAGAGCACCCAAAGTTATTTGTAAATAGCTGCGATGGGGGGAAAAAAAGACATATTAAACTTGAAGATAAAATGTGAACAATTATTTTTTTGGATTCATACTTCTTTTGCTATGCACAAAACATTCACATTTTAACACAAAGAAGTAGTAAGTGTGAGTTAGCATCATGTGTCTTGAAGTATAATTTTGCACTGTGACTTGGGTTACATTCAAGAGAACGTAGCACCAAAGGTAGATAAGGAGGAAATGGTATAGGAAAGTGGAGACAATAGAGAGTTTATTGTTTAACCAAAAAGTTTATTAAAGGAAGTTTGTTTGACTGAGTGATCAAAAGTTACTTAAGGCACATAGGCCCTGAATCAGGAAACCAGCACTTCTTACAACTGCCAGTTTGAAAAGAGGAAATGATTCTGAGATGTGCTCATTTTGATCTTAATGTAGCTGATGGTTTTCAAAGTCGTCTGTAAATTCTGCGAGATTCACAGTCTCTGGTGTGAAACCTCAGGGGTGGGCCCATGGGGAGCTCCATGCACCACCAAGGTGGACTGAGGAGAAGGTGACGTAAGTGAAGTGTGTGAGGCTAAGTGGCCGGGGAAGGAGCAAGTACAAACTCAATGGAACTAGAGAAGAACTAGCAAAGGAAAGAAACCTGTGTTGGTCTGAGAGATTCACAGCAGGCGTCACAGAACATGACACCCTATTTTGGGCAGTTTCATGCCTCTCCATTTACACTGCATTTACAGATATCCCAGTGCTTAATCTTTCAAAGTCTTTTGAGAGCTGGCTGCACTTTGACCTCTGTAAGAAGCCATTAGAAATTTTTAGAGCAGCAGCAGACCTAATTTATAAGACAAATTTGGAAGTGAACTCAAAAAAGACCCCAGGAAGAGGACAGCATGCATGCAACACCAACGTGAATTAATGCAAAACCTGCCCTCTGTTCTAGGGACCAGGGAGAGGGAGGGCTTTCTGAAAATGGAAATTTGGATTGGCAGCTAATAATTATTTCCTATCAAATGTACTGTGCACTTTAACCTAACTTAAAATATATTTTAATATTTTTCTGTACTGCACAAATACCTGTTTTGTCAAATAGCATAATGATGTAAAGAGGAAAGACATTTTGAACAAAGAGCGTATACGACTTATGCAACCTTCAAAAGTGATTATATAAATAGGAATTTAGACTGCTGCACCTTTATGGGCATTCAGAATGCAGGGTCCTGAAATATTTTTTTACATGTATATATGTGGCAACATGAAGCTCTGTAATCATTGTTTTGAGAGATTTTTTTTCAAAATTAAAATATTTCTTTTGAGATTAATTTTTATTATTTTCTTGAAGTTGGCTGTATAATATAAATGGCTTTCAGTATTTTGTAAAGTGGCCTTTTCCCCCATTTTAAATGGAATCATTTTATGGCTAAGATGTCTTCTAGAACCTTGTACACTGTTCATATGTGCAATAAAATGTGCATGACAAGCTGACATAAGTGGACAGAATGTATATAGTGCAAATATCCTTCCTTTTATTATTTAATAGCGATTAAAACTTTGGATTTGTACAAACCATCTTCTGATTGACTTATGTGTCAGATGCAAAGGTTGACTCTGGTCATGCAAAAAGTTGTGGGGTGTTATTGCCAAAACAGATGGTAGCCATCATCTAGTGTGTGTGTGTGTATATATATATATGCAAAGTCTGATAATTAAGTTCATGAACTTGCCACTGAGCATTTACCTTAGCAGCACTGTACAAACAACTCAGTAAGCTTTCATAAGGTTGGTATATCAGTGTCACAGCTGTGTTCATGTTGTGTGGCAATGTCTTGCTGAGTAGCTTTCATTATTGTTGCATGTTTTTGTGTGCCATCCAATGACAGCTTTGATGGTCATTCCAGAAAAAGAGTTCCAAAATTGCTTTCAAGCCTGGACTAGGTGGTGTCACTACATAACTTCCCATGGGGAGTTCTTTGTAGGTAATCTTAGTGATATTCAGCAATAAGGTATGTAGCACCTTTTTTTCTTTTAGTTATTTATTTTTATTTCAAAATAATATGAGGGTACAAATTTTTAGGTTGCATTGTTCTCACTTCCAATGCAAAGTTCATGTTGTAGAAGAGCCCTTCACCCAAAGGCATGTAAGAGCCCTTCACCCGAGGGCATGTTGAACACCCTCAATTGTGCACATTATGGGAGATCTCAGCAAATACCCTTCCTCTTCCCGCCAATCACCCTCTCCCCTCCCCCACCTCCCTCCTCCTTTCCACTGTCCATTGCTAGACTATATTTGTGTTTTATCATTTGTATGGGTATATAATTCTTTATATATTGGTTTCATATTAGTATTGAGTACATTGGATATTTTTTTTTCCCATTCTTGAATTACTTTACTATGAACAATGTGTTCAACTCCATCTGGAAAAACATAAAAGATGTAACGTCTTCATCTTTTTTTATGACTGAATAGTATTCAATGGTATGCATATACTATAGTTTGTTAGTCCATTTGGGTTGCTTCCCATGATGAGCATTTGGGTTGCTTCCATGACTTGACAATTATGAATTGAGCTGCAATAAACATTCTGGTGCAGATGTCTTTGTGGTAAAATTATTTTTGTTTTTCTGGGTAGATACCTAGTAATGGGATTGCAAGATCAAGTGGAAGGTCAACTTTTAGTTGTTTGAGAATTCTCCATACTTCTTTCCGTAGAGGTATTAGTTTGCAGTCCCACCAACAATGTAGAAGTGTAGATGTTCTCTTCTCTCCACATCTATGCCAGCATCCACAGACTTGGGATTTTGTAATGTGGTTTAATCTTACTGGAGTTAGGTGATATCTTAGAGTCGTTTTTATTTTAATTTGTCTGATGATGAACAGCGATGAGGATTTTTTCATTTGTTTATTGGCCTTTCTCCTGTCACCTTCAGAGAAGTTTCTGTTCAAGTCTCTTGCCCATAAAGAAGTGGGGTTGGTTGTTCTTTTCTTCTTGATTAATTTTAGTTCTTTGCAGATTCTAGTTATCAGGCCCTTGTCAGATTCATAACGTGCAAAAATCTTCTCACCTTCTGAAGCCTGCTTTGCTTGTGGTACCCTTAGCTGTGCAGAATAGATCTATATCACCTATTCTGTGTACCTTTACTTTGATCAAATCTCATTTATTTATTTTTGGTGTTGCCACAATTGCCTGAGGGGTCTTCCTCATAAAATCTTTTCCGAGGCCAATATTTTCAAGTGTTTTTCCCCAAATTCTCTTCTAGAATTTTATTGTTTTGTATCTTAAATTTAAATCTTTTATCCAGCAAGAATCAATTCTTGTCAATGATGAAAGTTGTAGATCCAGTTTCAGTCTTCTACATGTGGCTAATCAGTTCTCCCACCACCACTTACCCAACAGGGATTCTTTTCCCCAGAACATGCTTTTACTAGGCTTTTCAAAGATGAAATAATGATATGTTGCTGAGTTCATCTCTGTATTCTTTTTTTTTTTCATCTCCGTATTCTTTATTCTATTCTACAGATCGATGTCTCTATTCTTGTGCCAGTACCATTGTAGACTTGTAGAATAACCTGAAGTCTGGTAACATGATGGTTCCAGATTCATTTTTATTTCTAAGAATTGTATTGCCTATTTGGAGTTTTTTCTGGTTCCATATGAAATGAAGTACTATTTTGTCAAGTTCTGTGAAGTATGACATTGGTGCTTTGATGGGGATTGTGTTAAATCTGTAGATTACTTTGAGTAGTATGGACACTTTAATAATGTTGATTCTTCTCAGCCATGAGCATGGTATGCTTTTCTGTTTGTTAATGTCTTCTGCTATTTGTTTTCTCAGGGTTTCATACTTTTGATTATAGAGATCTTTCATGTCCTTTGTTAGATATATTCCTAGCTATTTCATCTTCTTTAGAGTTATTGTAAAAGGTATAGAGTCTTTGATTTTATCCTCAATTTGACTATTATTGGCATATATAAAGGGTACTGATTTGTGGGCATTGATTTGTTTAGCCTGAGACGCTGCTATATTCCTTGATCACTTACTTCTAAGAGCTTTGTAGTTGAGTCCCTGGGATTTTCCACGTATAAGATCATGTCATCCGGAAAGAGCAAGAGTTTGACCTCCTCTGTCACCATTTAAATATCCTTGATGTCCTTCTCTTGTCTAATTACAATAGCTAGGATTTATAGCACTATGCTGAATAGCAGTTGTGACAGTGGGCTTCCTTGTCTAGTTCCAGATGTGAGTGAAAATGCTCTCAGTTTTAGTCCATTTAATATGATATTGGCTATGGATTTGTTGTAGATGGCCTCTATTAGTTTAAGAAATGTCCCACCTAAACCTATTTTCTTAAGTGTTCTTATCAAGAAAGGATGCTAGATATTGTCAAAAGCATTTTCTGCATCAATTGAGAGAATCATATTTCTTTTTATTTTATTTATGTGGGGAATTATATTTATGGATTTGTGTATGTTGAACCAACCTTGCATCCCTGGGATAAAATCCACTTGATCATGATGTATAACTTTTTAAATGTGTCAGTGTATTCTGCTTGCTAAGATCTTACTGAATGTTTTTGTGCAGATATTCTTTAACGATATTGGTCTATAGTTTTCTTTTTTGTTAGATCCTTTCCTGGTTTGGGGATCAGGGTGATATTTGCTTTGTAGAATGTATTGGGGACAGTTCTTTCCTTCTCTTTGTTTTGGAAGAATAAATTATGCCTCTTTCAAGGTTTGGTAGAATTCTGCTGTGAAACCATCTGGTCCACGGTTTGGGGGTAGGGAGGAAGATTTTGAATAGTTGATGCTAGTTCAGTGCTTAATATAGGTCTATTCAAAATTTCTAATTCTTTTTGCTTGAGTTTAGGAAGGTGGCATGCTTACAGTTATTAGTCCACTTCCTCTACATTTTTATATTTCTGGCATAGAGTTTTTTTGTAGTAATTGTTGAAGATCTTTTATTTCTCTTTTACTGTTTCTGACTGACGTTATTACAGATCTTACTTTTCTGTTTCTGTTTAGTCTGGCCAAGGGTTTATCAATTTAATTAATCTTTTTAAAACATCAACTTTTTGTTTCACTGATCTTCCAAATGATTTTTTCAATTTCATTTAATTCTGCTCTAATTTTTGTTATTTTGGAGGTTCTGCTATGTTTGGGGTTATATCGTTCTTTTTTAGTTGCTTGAGATGGCTCATTAGGTTGTTGACTTGTCTCTCTTTCTGTTTTTCTGATGAGGCATCTAATTCTATAAATTTCCCTCTTAGGACTGCCTTTGCAGTATACCACAGGTTTTGATAGTTTATGGGTTCATTATCATTTTGCTCCACCAATCTAATGATTTTCTTCTTAATTTTGTCTTTGACCTAGGTGTCATTCAGCATAAGGTTATTTAGTTTCATGACTTTATTTGAGTATGAAGATTTCTTTTGCTATTTAGTTCAACTTTTATTCCATTATGGCCCAAGAAGATACAAGGAATAATGTCTATTCTCCTGAATTTGTTGAGGTTAGACTTGTGTCCTAAGATATGATCAATTTGGGAGAATGATACATAGGCTGAGGAGAAGAAGATGTATTCAGTTTTGTTAGGAGGAAATGATCTGTATATATCTGTTAAGTTCATTTGTCCTAGGGTCATGTTTAAGTCCATTGTTCCTCTGTTTAGTTTCTGCTTGTTGGATCTGTCTAGTACTGCCAAAAGGGGGTTAAAATCTGCAACTATTATAGTGCAGGAAGATATCATGTTGTTTAGACCATTTAGAGTTTGTTTTATAAATTGAGGAGCATTCAGATAGGGTGTGTAAATGTTAATTACCAAAATCTCTTCATGTTGTGTGCTTCTTTTAACAAGTATATAGTGTCCTTCTCTCTGTAGTTTTGTTAGTTTAAATATAATTGCGTCTGCCAATAAGGTAGCAACCCCGGCTTTTTTCTGATTTCCATTTGCCTTCATTTTTGTTTTCTATCCCTTCACCCTAAGTCTTGTTTTATCCTTTGAGATTAGGTATGTTTCTTGGAGATAACAGATGTTGGGTGTGAGCTTTTATATTCAGTCAGCCAGTCTGTTACTTTTTAGAGGAGAATTCAAGCCATTCACATTTATTGAGGGAATTGATAGGTATGGTGGAGTTTTGGTCATCTCATTTTTCAGAACTCCAGAACTTATTTTTGTCCTTTTCAGCATTGTGGAAGTTAGGCTTTATTCTTTAATTTCCATGTGTGTTTACTTTGTTGGTAGACTGTTGTGCTGGTCATTATGAAGAATGGCTCTGAGTCCTTTCTGGAGAGCTGGTCTAGTTATGGCAAATCTCTTCAACACTTGGATGCCAGTTAAATATTTGATTTCTCCATAACAAATGAAACTCAGTTTAGCAGGATACCTGGGCTGAAAGTTGTTTTCTTTAAGAAGATTAAAGGCCGATGAACATCCTCTTCTGTCTTGAAAAGTTTCAGCTGAAAGATCTGCAGTCATTCTTATATTTTTCCCTTTGTAGGTAAGACTTTTCTTAGGCCTGGCTGTTAGCAGGATTTTCTCCTTCATATTAACTTTAGCAAAGTTAATTACAATGTGTCTAGGAGATGCTTTGTTTGGATTCATTCTGGCTGGGGTTTTGAAATTATCAACTATCTGAATTTCTGTGTCTCCTGTAATGCTTGGGGGAAAATCTCTACCATGATGTTTTGGAGTAGAGCATCAGTGCTTTTAGGACTATCCTCTTCTCCTTCAGGAATCCTTACAATACGAATGTGTAATCTCTTGGAATGATCCCATAATTCTCTCATTGAATATTCTGTTTTTGTTCTCCTTTTTCTCTGCCTCTGTGAATGCTTGGGATAGTTTAAAAGTCTTTTTTTTTTTTTTTTTGAGACAGAGCCTCAAGCTGTCACCCTGGATAGAGGGCAGTGGCATCACAGCTCACAGCAACCTCCAATTCCTGGGCTCAAGCGAGTCTCCTGCTTCTGCCTCCCAAGTAGCTGGGACTATAGGCGCCTGCCACAACACCCGGCCATTCTTTGGTTGCAGCCATCATTGTTGATTGGTGGGCCCTGGCTGGATTCAAACCCGCCAGCTCAGGTGTACGTGGCTGGCGCCTTAGCCCATTGAGCCACAGGCACTGAGCCAGGTCAAAAGTCTTATCTTCAATTTCTGAAATACTTTCTTTTCCATGTTCTTTCTACTCTATTATTGAGGGTCTGTACTTTGTTTTGAAGCTCTTTGAATGCCTTTTTGAATTCCTAAAGTTCTGCTATTTCTTTCCTCATTATATACATGTCCTTGGTGACTTTGTCTTTGAATTCATTAATTTCTTGAGGCAACTTTTGAACTATTTTATGAATTTCTATTTCCATCTTCTCCTCAATTCTACTTATCTTATTTGACATCTGTATTCTGAATTTTATTTCTGATATTTCAGCAATTTCTCAATGGATAGTATTTTCTCTGTTGTATCTCCATTGTTATCCCTTGGAGAAGTTGATCTGCCCTGATTTTTCTTATTGCCAGAGTTCTTTTGCTGGTTCTTCCCCATGAATATTTTTAGTTTTTAAAAAATGCATATTAATGATACTTTTTTAGTTGAAATGATAGGTTATCCCTGAATAGTTATTGAGAGATAATCTAATTGGGGACTGGTGGGATAGGACTGGATTGGGGGGCCGCATGAAATGGAGCTAACTACCCCTTCTCCAATGAGCTGGAGCTTGTGATTGTGGCTTTTACAGCCTCACAAAGGTCCTTTTCAGCGCTGTGGCCAGAGACTGTGAGGGCTGCCTTGGTTAGATAGCACAACCTGGCTCTGTCTTGGTGTCAGCCCTGCCCTCTATCCAATCCTAAGGAGTTGTGGTATTTTGCTCGAATCTCTGCTGAATAAAGGTACGAACACCAGTGGCCCCACTCCCACTGGTAATAGGTGGAGGAGAATCTGTGGGTAGACCTGCTGAATCCACCCCTCACTCCTGCAACTCCCCCACTGCCGCCGCCCAAAGTCAAACAAGTGGTAAACCTGCAGCCCCAGACAGTGTGGCAAGAAAATAAGAATCCACCAACTGGCTGAGAGTTCCAGTCAGACTGGCTCAGGCAGTCTGAGCAACACCCACACAAATGAGTTCAGAGGGTATCTAGGCAGCCAGTAAACAAGAATCCACAGGCAGTTCACCCAAGAGATCCCAAGGGGATGGGAAAGGGCCCTTTCTAATGGGAAAGGGAGTCAGGAGAGACCACACCCCTCCCCACCAAAGTCAGAATTGAGGTACCACTGTTTCTGCTGAGCAGCTCAGCAGTCCACACAATGCACCTGTCTCTCAGCGAACTCACCAAACACTCTGACCTCTGAAGGAGGCAGTCTGCCAGGCATACAAGATAGGGGGAAGGGTGAACTGTGGCCTCAGAATTGCAGAGAGAATATTTGTTCACTTCTGTGCCAGGCAGGATTGGGATTGGGCTCAGAGGGGGAACTTCCCAGGTATAGGAGGACATCGTGGCTCTCTCCTGTGGGATGAAGTAAAAAGTCCTTTGTTACCTGCTTGATCTCAAAAAAATCTGCCACTGGCCTCCTGGTTGGGCAACAGGCACTTTCCAACTAGTTGCTCAATACTTGATCTTTGTTATCATCTTTCTTCCTCTTTTATGGCCTTGTAGTTTGTCTACAAGTGGGGATGCTGTGCACTTCACTTTCTTCTCCCTGTGCTCAACTCCCCTCCTTTGGTTTCTCTGAGTTCACTTCAGTCTAACTTTTTCCTTCTGCACATGAGCCTCTGGCAAAAGCTGCTTATTTTGCAAAGACCATCTTGCCTCTCTCCTTTATGCAACACTTTTTCTAGGATGAGCTAGTGAACCTAATTGTTAGACTGTCTTTTTCAACACAAATGAGTAAAAGGATTGCCAAGGTCTAGTAATTATTTTCAAATGGACCCAAATTCTAGGATATAGTCATAAAAGTCATCCTAGAAATTAATTCTGAAAACAATGCAGGTGCACTGTCTCCCTTCTTATGATAATTAACCACTCTCATAGTTGGAGTTTATTGAAACAAGATCATTTTGCAAACCTGTGTAAGCTGAGATTTAGTATATCCATATTGTATGACTATTGTAAAAGTAAGACATGAAAACTAAAACAATGAAAGGAATTAGAAGCTGTATTTTAAATCTTATTTTCAGTAATCATGTTTATATTTAAACATCCCAAATGTTTCCAGTTTTTTCCTCATTTATAAGGCATTTCCATTGTTACAGCCTTGAGAGATTTATAACGTGGCAATTGATTTACATTCTTATTTTGGAAATATAATATAATTCTACTATCAGTAACTGTACTTACTTAACTTTATTAGAGTAAGATAATGCTACTATCATGGCAAATTACTTTCAATCAGAATGGTTTTTTAGAAAACTTCTATTAGATAGATATTTTTGGACAGGTTCTCTGATGTTACAATATGGCTTCAAGCAGCAACTGAGGAAACATGTCTCCAGGCTATGTACAACCCCTCAGATTTTTCCCCTTAACCTTGGAATATAAGCCCTGAGCATCACTCTGATTGGATGATTTTCAGCCAACTGCCAATCCCTAAATCATTCACTGTGCCTGGGGCTAGGAGTTTTACTAATTGGTTTAGATAGAAATGGAGAATCAAATGCTGTAAAGCCCTGCAACATAGATGCTTTCCTATTAAATAAAAAAGTCCTAGAGAGAATAAAGGAATGGCAATTTACAGAATGTTGTAAAACTCATCTAGATACTGGCCTAAGCAAAGGATTTATGAGGAAAACTATAGTGGAAATCACAGCAACAACAAAAACAAATACATGGGGCTTGATTAAATTAAAATGTTTCTGAACAGCCAAGAAAATAATCAACAGAGTGATAAGGAACCTATAGAATGGGAGAAAATATTCACAAGGTAGACATCTGATAAAGGGCTAATAACAATAATCTACAAAGAACTCAAGCAAAGAAAAAACCAAACAACTCCATCAAAAAGTGGGAAAATTATAACTGATAATCACACAAATACAAAATATCATCTCTGTACATTAGAAAAATTTCTGGGCTCACAAACTTGAAATCATGGAGGAAATAGACACATTTTTGGAAATACACAACCTCCCTAGATTCAATCAGGAAGATATAGAACTCCTCAACAGACCCATATCACACATTGAAATCAAAGTAGCAATAAAAAATCTTCCAACAAAACAAGTCTTAGACCAAACGGGTTCACCCCCAAATTTTACCAAACCTATAAAGAAAAGTTTGTATATGTATTGCAGAAATTATTTCTTAACATTGAAAAGGAAGGAACCCCCCTTAATTCATTCAATAAAGCAAATATCACTTTGATACTAAAGCCAGGAAAGGACACAATGGAAAAAACTACAGACCAATATCCCTTGTAAATACAGATGCAAAAATTATCAATAAAATTTTAGCAAGCCTATTTCAGCAGCACATCAAAAAAGTAATTTATCACAATTCAGGTGGAATTTATCCCAGAGAGACAAGGATGGTTCAACATAGGCAAATCTGTAAATGTAATTCACCACATAAATAGATGCAAAAACAAGACCATGTGATCCTTTCAATTGACTAGAAAAAACATTCAGCAAAATTCAGCATCCTTTCATGATAATACAGCAAAATTTGTATAGATGGGACATTCCTCAAAATTATAAAAGTATATATGAAAAGCCTATAGTCAACATCATATTGAAAGGAGAAACATTGAAAACATTTCTGCCAGGCACTGGAACCTGACAAAATTGCCTACTTTCACCATTTTCCTTCAACATAACACTGGAAGTTCTCAGCAGAGCAATCAGTCAAGAGATAGAAATCAATGGGGCCCAAATAGGGAAAGAAGAGATCAAACTATCACTCTTTGCTAACAATACAATCTTATATCTAGAAAACTCCAAGGACTGAATGAAGAGACTCCTAGAATTGATACATAAATTCAGCAGTGTCTCACATTACAAAAACAATGCACATAAATCAATGGTTTTCATATATGCCAACAACAATCTAGGTAAAAATTAAATCAAAAAAGCAATAACTTTTGTAGTAGCATCAAAGAAAATAAAATACTTAGGAATATGATTAACACAGGAGGTGAAAGACCCCTATAGAGAGAATTATGAAGTACTGAGGAAAGAAATTGCAGAGGATGTAAACAGATGGAAAAATATACCATGCTCATGGATCAGCATAATCAACATTATTAAAAAGGCTATATGATACAAAGTGATTTTGTAGATTCAATGCAATCCCCATTAAAATCCCAATGCAATTTTTTGCAGATCTAGGAAAATTGGTTCTACACTTTGTATGGAACTAGAAAAGACCCTGAGCCAATTCAAACATATGTAAAAAAAACAAAGTGGGAAGCATCAATTTGCCAGACTTCAAGCTATACTACAAGGCTATAGTAAACAAAAGAGCATAGTACTGGCACAAAAACAGAGAGATAGTCATATCGATCAGAACAGAGAAGCCAGAGATGAAATCATCCTCATATTCTCATCTGATTTTTGACAAAGCAGATAAATACATATACTGGGAAAAAGAATTCTTGTTCAGTAAATGGTGATTGGAAACTGAATAGACACTTGTAAAAGACTGAAACAGGATCCACACCTCTCACCATTCACAAAAATTAATTCACAAAGGATAAAAGACTTAAACTTAACACAAGAAACTATAAGAATTCTAGAAGAAAATATTGGATATTGGCTTAGGCAAAGAATTTGCGAAGAAGACATCAGAAGCAACTACAGTAATGACAAAAATAATAAAATGGGGACTGATCCAATTAAGAAGCTTTTGCCCAGCCAAGAGCACAATTAAAAAAGCAAATAGACAACCCACAGAATAGGAGACGCATGCTGTACATCTGAGAAAACACTGACAACTAGAATATACAAGGAACTCAAGCATGAAACAACCAAACAAGCCCATTAAAAGGTAGGCAAGAAGACACGAACAGAAACTTTTCAAATGAAGATACACTAATGGCCAAAAACTCTTAAGAAATGTGCAATTTCTCTAATCATTATGGAAAGGAAAATCAAAACCACACTGAGATACCACTGAACTGCAACAATAGTAGCTCATATTAAAAAGTCCCAAAACAATTGATGCTGGCATGGATACAGAGAGAAAGGAACTCTTATTCACTGTTGGTGGGATTGCAAACTAGTGCAGCCTCTGTGGAAAATTGTATGGAGATTCCTCAAATAATTTAAAGTAGAACTATCATTTTATCCCGCAATCCTACTGCTGGGTATACTCCCAAAGGAAAAAAGGTCATTTTATAAAAAGGACACCTGCACTCAAATATTTATAGCAGCACAATTCACAATTGGAAACACACGGAAATACCCCAAGTGCCCACCCATATATGAATGGATTAAAAAATACGGTATATGCATACAATGGAGTACTTATTCGGCCACAAAGAAAATGGTGATCTCGGGGCGGAGCAAGATGGCGAACGAGTAACAGCTTCCTTGTGCCTGGGCACGGTGAGACTGGGGAGAGAGGACTTCAGGCATCTCTGCCAGGCAGGATCTGCCCAGAAACTTCCCTTTGGGGACACAGGGAGACAGCATGAGTCTTCTGGACACCCTGAGGAAGGCTAAAGCGGCGGAGATTGGGCAAGTGGTTGCGTCTGTTCATTCGGTCTGATCCTGTTGGCGGCTGTGGATGGGGCAGCAGTGGGACTGCAGGCTGGAAGGGCCTTGCCTGTAAGCCATTTGGGTTTCTTTTGGACTTGGCACTTGGTTGAACTGCCTTGGGAGAACCTGGGCAGGAGTATGGGGTTTTTTGAGTGTTGCCTGGGGCCCCAGACTGGGCCACCAAGCCAGACAGAGCTGCCAGTGTTTGGTGGTGGGCTGTGTGAAGCCATTGTGGGTGAACTGCCCTGGCAAGCTCCACCCTCAGGGTCACAAAACAGGCATTGGGCAGGAGCGAGTAATCTAGTGACTGAGCAGCCTAAAGGCGGGGACTGAGACGCCTTGCAGCCTTAGCCCTCAGGGGAATAGGGTGAGACCGGTTTTGGCACACTGGGTAAGTGGATAGCCACTCAA
>CAUYON010109392.1:0-10107 GCA_963573935.1 Arctocebus calabarensis
CCAGCCAGGCATAGATGGAACTTATCTCAAATTTATTTTTATTTTTTTTTGAGACAGAGCCTCAAGCTGTCACCCTGGATAGAGTGCCTTGGCATCACAGCTCACAGCAACCTCCAATTCCTGGGCTCAAGTGAGTCTCTTGCCTCTGCCTCCCAAGTAACTGGGACTGCAGGTGCCCGCCACAACGCCTGGCCATTTTTTGGTTGCAGCCGTCATTGTTGTTTGGTGGGCCCGGGGTGGATTCGAACCCACCAGCTCAGGTGTACATGGCTGGTGCCATAGCCCATTGAGCCACAGGTGCAGAGCCAGAACTTATCTCAAAATTGTAATAGTCATATATGACAAACCCACAGCCCACATCATACTCAATGGGAGAAAACGAAAAGATTTCTACTTAGAACTGGAACCAGACAAGTTTGCCCACTACCACCACTTCTATTCAACATAGTGCTGGAAGTCCTAGCCAGAGCAATCAGATAAGAGAAGGAAATCTAAGGTATCCAAATGGGGAAAGAAGAGCCCAAACTATCATTCTTTCCAACAGTATGATCTTATGTCTAGAAAACCGCAAAGATTTTTCCAAGAGACTCCTAGAATTGATAAACTCAATAAAGTCTCAGGTTATAAAATCAATGCACACAAATCAGTAGCATTCCTATATACCAACAGTCAAGCTGAAAACCAAATCAAAAACTCAGTACCCCACCTGAGCTGGCGGTTCAAGTCCCGCCTGGGCCATCAAACAACAATGACGGCTACAGCCAAAAATGGCCAGGCGTTGTGGTGGGTGCCTGCAGTCCCAGCTACTTGGGAGGCGGAGGCAGGAGACTCGCTTAAGTCCAGGAATTGGAGGTTGCTGTGAGCTGTGATGCCACAGTACTCCACCTAAGGTGACAGCTTGAGGCTCTGTCTCCAAAAAAAAAAAAAAAAAAACTCAGTACACTTCAAAATAGTAATAAGGAAAATAAAATACCTAGAAATATATTTAACAAAAGAGGTGAAAGATCTCCACAGGGAGGACTATGAAACACTGAAGAAGGAAATAGCATGGGATGAAACAGATGGAAAAACATATCATGTTCATGGATCAGCAAAATCAAGATTGTTAAAACGGCTATACTACCCAAAGTGATCTATAGATTCTATGTAATCCCCATTAAAATACCAACATCATGTTTTCAAGATAGGAAAAATAATTGTTCTTTGTATGGAACCAAAAAATATTCTATGTAGCCAAAGCAAACTTAAGCAACAAGAACAAACTGGGAGGCATCCGTTTACCAGATTTCAATCTATACTACAAGGCTATAGTAACCAAAACAACACGGTACTTGCACAAGAACAGAGACAGAAACCAATGGATCAGAACAGAGAAAGAGGGCGGAACCCATAACTCAGTGGATAGGGCACCAGCCACATACACTGAGGCTGGAGGGTTTGAACCTGGCCTGGGCCAGCTAAAATAACAATGACAACTGCAATAACAACAACAAAAAAATAGCTGGGCGTTGTGGCGGCACCTGTAGTCCCAGCTACAGGAGGCTGAGGTAAGAGAATTGCTTGAGCCCAAGAGTTTGAGGTTGCTGTGATGCTATGGCACTCTACCAAGGGCAACATAGTGAGATTCTGTCTCAAAAAAAAAAAAAAACAAAAAAAAGAACAGAGATCTAAAATCTAAAACCTTCCTCATATTGCCATTTGATATTTGACAAAGCAGACAAGAAATGTACACTAAGGGAAAGAATTCCTGTTCCATAGGGCAGTGCCTGTGGCTCAGTGGGTAGGGTGTCATCCCCATATACTGGAGATGGTGGGTTCAAACCTGGCCCTGGCCAAAAAAAAAGAATTTCTGTTCAATAAACGGTGCTGGGAAAATTGGATACCCACATGCCAAAGACTGAAACAGGATCTGCACTTTTCTCCACTCACCATGGATAACAGACCTAAACCTAAAGCATAAAACTATAAGAATTCTAGAAGAAAAAGTTGGAAAAACTCTTATAGACATTGGCCTAGCCAAAGAATTTATAAAGAAGACCCAGGCCAGATGCGGTGGCTCAAACCTGTAATCCTAGCACTTTTTGAGGCCGAGGTGGGGATTGCCTGAGCTCAGGAGTTTGAGACTAGCCTGAACAAGAGCAGGACCCCATCTCTAAAAATGCCAGGCATTGTGGCTGGGGCCTGTAGTACCAGCTACTCAGGAGGCTGAGGCAAGAGGATCGCTTGAGCCCAAGAGTTGGAAGTTGCTGTGAGCTATGACACCATGGCACTCTCCCTAGGGTGACAAAGTGAGACTCTGTCACATAGATAGATAGATAGATAGATAGACAGACAAATAGATAGATAGATAAGGATCTTGGGAAGGAGAGGTTGTCCTGGATTATTCAGATAGGCCAGTGTGATCACAAGAGTCTATAAGAAAGAGGCAGGGTGTCAGAGTTGATAGCAGAGGAGGAGACAATGGCTGCAAGAAGTTGGAGTGACACGCTCAAGGGGCCAAGAGCAGTGGCTTCTAGATCCTAAAAAAGGCAAGGAAATGGATTCTCTCCTGAAGCCTGGAGGCAGAGAGAAATACCCAGGCAGTGGAAAATCCAGGGAGTATTCAAGAAGGAATAAGTGATTAGCTATCCTAATCACAAAAGTGCTTGGGAGGCCAACTTAGTGGCTCATGACTGCAATCCTAACACTCTGGGAGGCCAAGGTGGGTAGACTGCTTGAGCTCTAGAGTTCAAGACCAAGCCCGTCTCTAAAAATAGCCTGCCATTGTGGCAGGCGCCTGTAGTCCCAGCTACTCAGGAGGCCGAGGCAAGAGGATCACTTGAGCCC
Source organism: Arctocebus calabarensis (assembly GCA_963573935.1). Taxonomy (NCBI): domain Eukaryota; kingdom Metazoa; phylum Chordata; class Mammalia; order Primates; family Lorisidae; genus Arctocebus; species Arctocebus calabarensis. The sequence continues at coordinate 2,827 of CAUYON010109392.1, forward strand.
AAAACACTGAGGTTACTGTGAGCTGTGACACCACAGCACTTTACCAAGGGCGACAAAGTGAGACTGTGTCTAAACAAACAAACAAACACACCAAAAGCAATCACAGTAACAACAAAAAATCTAAATTAAATAAATGGGAATTGATCAAATTAAAAAGCTTCTGCATGTTCAAAGAAACAATCATTAGAGCCTGATAGACAACCTACAGAATGGGAGAAAATATTTGCATGCTGTACATCTGATAAAGGGCTGATAACCAGAATCTACAAAGAACTCAAGCAAATCAGCAAGAAACAAACAAACAAAATCCAACCCTATTAAAAAGTGGGCAAAAGACATGAACAGATGGCTCGGCACCTGTGGCTCAAGCTGCTAAGGCACCAGCCACATACACCTGAGCTGGCAGGTTCGAATCCAGCCCAAGCCCACCAAACAACAATGATGGCTGTAACCAAAAAATGGCTGGGCATTGTGGCGGGCACCTGTGGTCCCAGCTACTTGGGAGGCGGAGGCAGGAGACTCACTTGAGCCCAGGAGTTGGAGGTTGCTGTGAGCTGAGATGCCATGGCACTCTATCCAGGGTGACAGCTTGAGGCTCTGTCTCAAAAAAAAAAAAAAGACATGAACAGAAACTTTTCAAAAGAAGATAGACTAATGGCCAGCAAACATATGAGCCCAGCTCATAGCAAGCTCAAACTCCTGGGCTCAAGCGATCCCCCTGCCTCAGCCTGTTGAGTAGTTGGGACCACAGGTGCCCATCACCACCCCTGGATATTTTTTCTATTTTTAGTGGAGACGGGGTCTCACTTGGCTCAGGCTGGTCGCTAACTCCTGGTCTCACTTAGCTCAGATTGGTTTCTAACTCCTGATCTCTAGCCATCCTTTCACTTTGGCCTCCCACAGTGTTAAAATCCTTCTTGATAAAGTTTATCTACAAAACCCCTGCATCTAACATCAGTCTTAATGGGAAAAGACTGAGTGATTTTTCCTCAAGATCAGGAACAAGCGAGGCCAAGGTGGGAAGATTGCTTGAGGCCAGGTGTTTGAGAAGAATCTGTGTTCTGCTGCTCTGGAATTCTATAAATTGGTCGAGGTACCGGACAGTGCTGTTGAGTCCTCTGTATCCTTGCCCATTTCCTGTCTCCTTGTTCTATTGATTATTGAGGGGGGTGTTGAAATCTCCAGCTGGAAGTATGGATTTATCTATTTTTCTTTGCAGGTTTATCAGTTTTTCCTTCATGGATTTTGAAGCTGTTATTAAGGGCATACTCATTTAGGATTTTTATATTGGCTTGATTAATTGACCGATTTATTGTTATGAGTTTGTCTTCTTTATCTTTGGCACAGTAGTCTCTCCTTATCCACAGGGGATGTCCAAGTCCCCCAGTAGATGCCTGAAACCATGGATAGCAATGAGTCCTACATATGCTATGTTGTTTTCTATACACACACATATACCTATGATCAAATTTAATTTATAAATTAGGTGCAGTAAAAGAATAACAACTAAATACAAAATAGGAGCTGGGCATGGTGGCTCACGCCTGTCGTCCTAGCACTCTGGGAGGCTGAGGCAGGTGGATTGCTTAAGCTCAGGAGTTTGAGACCAGCCTGAGCAAGAGCAAGACCCCATTTCTAAAAAAAAGTAGCCAGTCGTAGTGGCAGGCGCCTGTAGTGCCAGCTGCTTGCGAGCCTGAGGCAGGAGGATTGATTGAGCCCAGGAGTTTGAGGTTGCTGTGAGCTATGACACCTCGGCACTCTACCCACAGCAATGAGACTCCATCTCAAAAAATAAATAAATAAATAAATAATAAAAACAAAATAGGACAATTATAACAATACCATAATAAAAGTTGTGTGAATGTGGCCACTCAAAACATCTTATTTAACTCATCCTTCGGCTCAGTGCCCGTAGCACAGTGGTTATGGCATCAGCCACATACACCAAAGCCGCCTGAGCCAGCTAAACAACAATGACAACTGCAACAAAAAATAGCCAGATGTTGAGGCGAGTGCCCGTAGTCCCAGCTACTTAAGAGGCTGAGGAAAGAGAATCACTTTAGCCCAAGAGTTGGAAGTTGCTGTGAGCTGTGACGCCACTGCACTCTACCAAGGGCAACATAACGAGACTCTGTCTCTACAAAAACCAAAAAAACTTATCCTTCTTCTTCTTGTCATGATGTGAGATGATAAAGTGCCCATGTGATGATCTGACGTGAGGTGATTAACGTAGGCTTTGGGAAGTAAATGGAAAATTCCAGAAATAAATAATTCATAAGTTTTAAATTGTTCCCATCCTGACCAGTGTGATGAAACCTTGTGCTGTCCTATTCCATCCTGCCTGGATTGCTGTCAGTTACTGAGCAGCTGTCTCAGTTATCAGATTGACTGTGACTGTGTTGCAGTGCTTGTATTGCAGGAACCCCTATTTCACATCACGAAGCAGAAGAGTGATGAAGTAATATTCTCAGACCACAGTTGACCATCGGTTACTGGAACCTTGGAAAGTGAAACTACAGATAAGGAGAACTACTATAGTATACTTTGTTCTGAAATTTATTTGTCTGATATTAATTTAGCTACTCCAGGTTTCTTTTGATTCGTGTCAGCATAAGTATATGAGGCATGACAATTAAGTTCACAAATCCCACCCTTTAAAGCAATTTTGGAACTCTGTTTCTGGAATGGCCATCAGAGTTGTTGTTGTATTGACTATGATGTCCTGAATGTCATCAAAATGTCTTCCTTTCAATATTTCCTTTATCTTTGAATAAAGAAAATTAGAGGTCAGATCAGGTGAGCAGGGAGGGTATTCCAGTGCAGTTATTTGTTTACTGGCTAAAAACTGCCTCCAGTGCCAAGTGGGCTGGTGCATTGTTGTGATGCAAAAGCCATGAGTTGTTGGCAAAAAGTTCGGGTGGTTTTTGTCTAACATTTTCATGCACTTTTTTAGAACTTCCAAATAGTAAACTGGGTTAACTATTTGTCTAGTTGGTACAAACTCATAATGAACACTTGCTCATACGTGATTAAGATATCACAAAAGATTAGCGACATCGTTTTGACTCTTGATTTGGACTGATGGAACTTTTTCAGTCATGGAGATTTGACTGACTTCCACTGTGCACTTTGCCCCTTTGTTTCGGGGTTGTGTTGCTACATCTGTGTTCCATCACCAGTGATAGGTAACATGGCCCGAACTATCACCTTGTCCCTCCAGAAGGTCTTGGCAGACTTTGATTCTCCTTCCCTTTTGTTCATCAGTGAGCTCCATTGTTGCACACAGCTTTCTCATGCCAAGATTTTCAGTTAAGATTTTCCTGTTTCTCTATCAATGTTTACTTGGTCTGCTACGCTTCTCACAGTCAGCCAATGATTTTGATGCACAATTCGATGAATTTTTGCAATGTTATACAATTTGATGGACTTTTGCAATGTTGTACAATTTGATGAATTTTTGCAATGTTTTCAACAGGTCTGCTCTGGCACCCTGACCTCTCTTGATCAGTGACACTTTCTCTTCCTTCAGAAAAACGTTTAATCCATTTGTACACTGCCACTTTCTTCATGCCATTAGCCCTATAGACTTGGACTAACAGGTCCCTGATTTCACTTCTACTCTTTCCAAGTTTAGCAAAAAATTTAATGTTTGTTCATTGCTCTAAGTCAAGCTCCAACGTTCTTGCAATAGCACACAAAAACATATAACAATAAGGAACGCTACATGGCAAGACACTGCCACACGCTGACATGAGCACAGGTACCAAGGTCATCCACCCTTACTGAGCTGTTTGTACAGTGCCGCCAATGTTAGTGCAGTGGCAAACACATGAATTGAAATGTCAAACCCTCTGCGTATTTTTTCATCCTTTTGCTTTTAGCCTTTTTGTGTCTTTATATTTAAATTCTGTTTCTTTTAGTCAGCATATTGTTGGGTTTTGCTTTTTAATTTAATCTTGCAATCTCCTCTCCTTTTTATTGGGATATTTAGGCCATTTACCTACATTTTAATGTGATTATTGACATGGTTTAAATTATCTTGCTATTTACCATCTGTTTTTGGTTTCCTTTTCCCTCTTTTTCATGATTTCTTTTGGATTACTTAAATATGTTTTATGATTTTATTTTATCTCCTTTGCTTATCCTCTTATAAACAAAAGCTCTGGTTTTAGTGGTTGCTTTAGGGTTTATAGTAGCAATCTTTAATTTGCCACAATCTATCCTCATGTGATATACCATTTCATATATAGTATAAGAACCTAATACTAGTATACTTCCATTTCTCCCTACCTGATTTCTGTGCAGCCGTCATACATTTTATAAGACATTGCTGCTATTCTTGTTTAAACAGCCAGATTATCTTGAAACAGATTCAAATGTTAGAAAACGGATATTACCTATTTCACCACGTAGTTATTATTTCCAGTGTTCCTTAGTATTTTGTGTGTAGATCCATATTTCCATCTGGTATCATTCTCCTTCTGCCTGAAGAACTTCCTTGAACATTTCTTTTCTTTTCTCTTCTTTTTTTTCTTGCGATTTTTGGCCAGGGCTGGGTTTGAACCCACCACCTCCAGCATATGGGCTGGAGCCCTACTCCTTTGAGCCACAGGCGTGACCTCAGCCTTGAACATTTCTTGTAGAGCAGGTCTGCTAGTATAAATTTAAAGAGGTTTTCCCACAGTTTGCATTGTGTCTGATAAGAAATCTACTGTTTTTTGCTCTTTTATAAATAAGGTGTCTTATTTCTTTGGCTGCTTCTAAGATTTTGAACAATTTGATTATGATGAATAACTTGGTGCGGTTTTCTTCACCATTTCCTGTGCTTAGGGTTCATTGAGCTGCGTTTTTCTCTCGAGACAGAGTCTTACTCTGTGCCCTGGGCATAGTGCCATGGCACCATCATAGCTCAAACTCTTGGGTTCAAGCAATCTTCTTGCCTCAGCCTCCCAAGTAGCTGGGACTACAGGTGTGCACCACCATAACCTGCTAGTCTATTTTTAGTAGAGATGGGATTTTACTCTAGTTTTACTCAGGTTAAACTCCTGAGCTCAAGCAATGAGCTGCCTTGGCCTCCCCGAGTGCTAGAATTTATAGGAGTAAGCCACCGTGCTCGGCTACATTGAACTTCTTGGATTTGTTTTCATCAAAGCTGAAAAAAATTAAAAAAAATTTTTTGAGATAAGATCTTGCTCTATCACTCCAGGAAGAGTGCAATGGAGTCATCATAGCTCACTGCAACTTCAGACTCCTGAGCTCAAGCAATCCTCCTTCCTCAACCACCCGAGTAACTGGGACTATGGGATGCACAGCTATGCCTAGATAATTTTTCTGTGTTTTGTACAGATAAGGTTGCACAGGCTGGCCTTGAACTCTTGGCCTCAAGCAATCCTCTTGCCTCAGCCTCCCAAAGTGCTGGGATTACAGGCATGAGCAAACCTGCAAAATTTTACTTTACAAACCTGCAACCTACTTCTTTAAATGTATTTTCTGTCCCCTTTTTTCTCTCTTGTCCTTCTGAATTCCTACTTATATACATACATGTGGTGAGGCTGCCAGAAGCTGTCCTGTAGTTCACTGATTATGCTTAAAAAATTCTTCTTCCTCTCTGTATTTTGCTTTGGATAGTTTCTATTGCTATGTCTTCAAAATCACGAATTTTTTCTTGCACAGTATTTAATCTACCACTAATCCCACCAGGGCATTTTTCACCTTTGACAGTGTTGTTTTCATCTGTAGGAATGTGATTAGGGTCTTTTTTAATCCTCCATGCCTCTACTTAACATATAAAACACAATTATGACTTTTAATGTCCTCTCTGCAGATTCTAATATCTGTCATCAGTTCTAGGTTGATTAGGTAAATAGATTGATTTTTCTCCTTATTATAGTTTATATATTTTCTTGCTTCTTTTAATACCTAATAATTTTAATATATGTATAACTGCTGTATGGAGGTATAATTTACAAACCATACAATTCACCCTTTTTTTTTTTGTAGAGACAGAATCTCATTGTCGCCCTTGGTGGAACGCTGTGGCATCACACAGCTCACAGAAACCTCCAACTTCTGGGCTTAGGTGATTCTCTTGCATCAGCCTCCTGAGTAGCTGGGACTACAGGCGCCGGCCACGACACCCGGCTATTTTTCTGTTGCAGTTTGGCTGGGGCAAGGTTTGAACTCCCCACTCTCCGTATATGGGGCTGGCACCCTACCCATTGAGCTACAGGTGCCGCCCAATTCACCCATTCTTTAAAGGTTTTTACTTATTTATTTTAGACATAGGGCCTCATTCTATTGTCAAAGTTGGAGTGCAACGGCATGATAATAGCTCACTGAAGCCTCGAACTCCTGGGCTCAAGCAATACTCCTGCCTCAGCCTCCCCAGTTGTTGGGGATTACAGGCACACCATCACGGCAATCAATTCGTCCATTTAAAATATACAATTCAGACCCGGCGCCTGTGGCTCAACAGGCTAAGGCACCAGCCACGTACACCTGAGCTGGCGGGTTCGAATCCAGCCCTGGCCCGCTAAACAACAATGATGGCTGCAACCAAAAAAGGGCCAGGCGTTGTGGTGGGCGCCTGTAGTCCCAGCTACTTGGGAGGCGGAGGCAGAAGACTCGCTTGAGCACAGGAATTGGAGGTTGATGTGAGCTGTGATGCCACAGCACTCTGTCTAGGGTGACAGCTTGAGGCTCTGTCTCCAAAAAAATAAAAAAATAAAATAAAATATACAATTCAGGTCAGTTGTGGTGGTCAGGAGTGCCTATAATCTCAGCACTTCGGGAGGCTGAGGCAATAGGACTGCTTGAGGCCAGGAGCTTGAGACCAGCCTGGACAACACAGCAGAACCCTATCTTTTAAAAAAGCTAAAAAATTGGCTCGGTGCCTGTGGCTCAACGGGCTAAGGCATCAGCCACGTACACCTGAGCTGGCAGGTTAGAATCCAGTCTGGCCCGCCAAACAACAATGACGGTTGCAACCAAAAAATGGCCGGGCGTTGTGGCGGGCACCTGTGGTCCCAGCTACTTGGGAGGGGGAGGCAGGAGACTCGCTTGAGCCCAGGAATTGGAGGTTGCTGTGAGCTGTGATGCCACAGCACTCTACCCAGGGTGACAGCTTGAGGTTCTGTCTCAAAAAAAAAAAAAAAACATACCCTCGGCTTGGCACACATAGCACAGTGGTTAGGGAGCTGGCCACATACACAGGCTGGCAGGTTCGAACCTGGCCCAAGGCCAACTAAACAACAATGGCAACTGCAATAAAAAAGTAGTTGG